>JAJPUD010007532.1:5169-64946 GCA_023553655.1 Myrmecobius fasciatus | reverse complement strand
AAAGTGTCCCTGTGAAACAGAGTAACAGGGGAAACTAGGTGGCACAGAGGAAAGAGCACTTGGTCTGGGGTCAGGAAAACCCAAGTTCAAACTTGGCCTCAGACACTAGCTGTGTGACCCTAGGTAAGTAACTTAATTCTGTTTGCCTTGATTTCCTCATCTGCAAAATGAGCTGGAGAAGGAAAAGGCAGACTCCTCCAATATCTTTGCCAAGAAAACCCCAAATGGGGTCACAAAGAGCTGCACATGACTGAATGACAACAGAAGGAGCAACACATTAACTACTTGCAGAAATCTTCCAAGGACCTGTGAGATCTTTTCCAAGTAAATTACATTTAAGACTAAGAAATCTCCAAACCATTCAGCCCACTCTCATCTCTATTCTCATCAGGAATTCATGAATCTAACCATAAATACATATAAATAGGCTGTAATTTCAGAAGTGGTAGCATATCACAAGTTATAACAGTGTTTTTGTAATGATAGGATATTCTGATAAGCAGTGGAAAATAATAGAGAGACAGGATTATTTTCTCAGCATTTCTATAGTACTATCCAAGGGGAAGGAGTTCTGATTCTGCCCTGGTTCTTGAGAAAGGCATGTCTCTCATGGAGAAGATCATCTCATCACATTACCATAGATGGATAGAAATATACCTAAAAATTGTTAACTCCCTTTGGTCTAATTCTGTGCTTATGAAATAGACTTTAGAACTTTAATTTTGTCTTTTCAGTAGTGCAGAACAACAGAATGGAAACTAGTTGTAATTAGGGAGCTAATATGGAATCATGGTTAACCTTGGCATCAGCAATCTTGGATAAGTCCCTTAAACTCTCTCCATCTTCGCTTTCTCATCTATAAATGGGGAATCTCAGTCAGAGGTGCCAAACTTAGGCTGCATGTAGTCTGTAAAACTCCGAATATGACTTGGACCAATGGTCAATAAACATTAATTAATCACCTTATATGTGCCAGGCACTGGGCTGAGTATTGGGATTACAAAAAGAGTCAAAAGATAGTATCTGCCTTCAAGGAGCTTAAAATTTGAGGCGAGATACAACAAGCAAATGAATGTGTATAAACAAGCTATATAAATAAAGATAAAGAAGAGAGGGAAGACATTAGAATTAAGAGGGTTTGGGAAAGGCTTTCTGTAGAAGATGAGATTTTAATTGGAACTTAAAGGAAGCCAGAAAAGCTAGTAGGGAGAGACAAGGAGGGAGAACACGAAAAGCATATTTCTCAGACATGAGAGATAGCAGAGAGAATGCCCAGAGTTGATAGAGTGCCTTATTTGTGGAACATCAGGAGACCAATGCCATCAGATCAAAGAGTACATAAAAAGGAATAAGGCATAGGAAGACTGAAAGGTAGGAAGGGGGTTAGAGTTTAAGGTTTTGAATGTCAAACAGAAATTTGTATTTAGTCCTGGAGGTGATAGGGAGCCACTGGAGTTTAGGAGTAAGTATGGTGACATGGCAAGACCAAATTTAAGTGTAATTGAAAAATCTTTAATAAAATAGAAACTCAATTCAACAAAGCTAACATTAACTTCTAATTTTCTAAGTCAATATGTTGCCTGTAGGGTTCTTTTCTATTTGAATATGATACCACTCAAAGGACCGCTAGGGTCTCTTGTAGTTTTTATCTTGTGATCCTATGGCATTATATTGTTTAGTCATTTCAGCATCTCCATGACCCCATTTGGGGTTTTCTTGGTAAAGATGGTGGAGTGATTTGCAGTTTCCTTCTCCAGCTCATCTGACAGATAAGGAAAGTGAAGGAAACAGGATTAAGTGACTTGCCCAAGTCACGTAGAAAATAAGTGTAGATAGTGCCTGGTATAGGTGACTTGTTCTTGTTATTTAACCATTGAATATGAATAAAAGGCATCATGGCAGAGAGAGCTAGTCTTATGTTCAAGTCTAGTCTCTAATATATACTGACTTTATGATCTTATGTAGATCACTTAATTTCTTAAAGCCTTAGGTAACTAAGACTGTAAATTGCAAAGAAGGTAGAGAGAATTTTTTTTCTGGATGTTCTCTATATCAATTAAACCAATCCAGTTAAAAAAATAATACATTAGTTTTCTGACTTTTTTTGAGTCTCATGTAAGTTGGATGATCATGAATCAGTCCCTTAGAGCCCTAACTGAACTGATACACATATGAAGCTGGAGACCAAGTCCTAGACCTAATGTGACCACATTAATAAAGAGCAACCCTTCTATGAGGGCTGGTTTGAAGTGGCCCATAGTCTTTATATGCTTTTTATCACAGTAGAGAGTGAATCAAATCTTGCTGCTGAGTATAGAGTAAGCTGCACACCTGGATAGAGGCAAATTCAGTTTTTTCAAGTCACTAGAATAACAAGGTGACTCATCTCAACTGTAAGTCTCCTTAACTATAGACACATGTAGCACAGGCAAAAGCTGGAGTAAGGTTTTCAAGATAAAGGGAATGGGAAGATTAGAACCTCACATTATGAGTATAATATGGTGGCTTTTTCTGTGGACCTCATGCAATTGTTTGAAGAACTAACCTTGCCCAAGATAAGCCATGAAATGGAATCCAGAAATGCATATCTGAATCATATATATATATAAAATATTTTTGTATAAATACATAATAAAAAAAATATATATATAATATAAAAGCAAGTTAACCAACATTGTGAGTGACTGGGGAGGTGATAGCTGAAGAAAAAAAAATGGACCCATTTCATATCTTCTTTGCTAGCACATTGAAAGCTAATTGAAAACTCCAGAATTTCTCTAGTGCTCAGCTGCCTGTTTTCCTGGGGTGATCAATCTATGAAAAGTTTCCAAATTGTGTTAAAACTGTCAGATCCTCAGCAAATAGCACAAAAAGTATTTTCTAGGGAGAGATGTTCAATAATTAAAATGAGTCAGCACTGGAGAATAAGAGGGCGGTTTGAGCTAGTTTAGCAGTCCACATTTTCTTAGCAGAAAAATGCAATACCCATAATACATTATTTTGCACAAAACTGAAGTCAACTAAAGCAAATTTGTCTCAGGAGGAACCCAGGGCAGCCTGCCAGGAAAATCATTTTAAACTCACTAATGGGGAACCTGGTGGTAAAAAGCTGAGGTTGGGGGGTCATTCCTAGGGGCAAGCTTTCAGTTGCCATACAGACCAAGAAAGCTTCCAGGCAGTGTTCTCGTGTGGTCTCTCATTTCCCAGTTCTTTCTTTTCCCTACCCTGGACACAAACCATAACCAATAAAGGACTGTTTAAACTGATTTCCCTATTGCCAGAACTATAGACTCCACTTAGACCAGACCTCAGGGCCTCTCTAGCAGTGTAAAGGCCTATTGCTTGATTCACTTTGCTCTGCTCAGTAACAGTTCTGTAGTAGATGGGAGTACTGACCTAGGAGGTGAGAAGTTGGAACTTTTTAGAGAAAAAAAATGTTAAAGAGCAAAAGTCACTTTCTGCAGGTGGTGAACTTCCCTGCTAAAAATTCTTCCCACTGGGTTTCTGGGAAGAGTACAAACTGCAAAGGCTAAAAATGGTTTAGCTTGGGGTTGATGTCTTGGAGTGAGGTGATAAGGACCTCTTACTCTACTGCCTGATAGACTGGTATCTTCTTGCAAGGGTCATTTACTCCCTGCTGCCAATGGCTGGCCACCTTAAGAAAGAAAAGAAAATTTGACCATATCCACCCTCCCAGAAGTCCACATGATAAGGGAAGAGTTAAATTTGTGACCAACTAATTCAAAGACCAGACAACATTTTATTTTTTGCTTTGCTGTCCAAGAAAAGAAGCCTTCAATTATAATGGCAGAAAATACTGATTAGAATCAATCAACACCTCCTGAAGTTTAAACACTCAACTTAATTAAATGGTTCAGTAAATTTGCTATACTCTCAAACAAAAATCACAATATCTAAAAGGATTTTTAGAGTTTGTTTTTTTTTAATATGAGATAATTACTATGTAGGTATACCACAAACTTTGGAGATGACTCAATGTAAACTGATACAAATGTTTCACTGAATTCAATGTAGCTCATGCCTACATTAGCACTATTATTCTAAAGCTAAAACATGCAAGATGCACACATTTGCCAGTTATGGTTAAATAGTCTCAAGAAATCATATTTGAAAAGAGAGTAGATTCAGGTCAATAGCGTCTTCCCCCCAAAGTCAACAACAAAATCAACCAACCAAAAGCCACGGCAAGACTTTGCTAATCAGAACAATTGGAAAGAGATACCATTTTGAATTTTAAGCTGAATTATAGACTAATTTTCAAAAATGTAAATTTTATGTATTTTCAAATACTCATAGTAAACCAGACTAGTTTATAGTAGTCTACTAGTAGTAAGTTAGTGATGTTGTAAACTTGGGAGACTTGCTTTAATGAATAGATATGGATAATCTATAATTAAGACTATCAATTGTTTGATTACAAATGGGTTTTTCTTATGTTTTTGAAATCAGAATGATAGAAACTGTTTCTTGACAGTAATAGCTATTTGCTATGAAGAAAGACTCTGCTAAGTAGAGACATTATTTAGTCAAGACCTTACCTAAATGACTCCATCTTGGGGGAGAAGGTTTCTAGTAGTAACTAGCTATTGATCTTGGGTAAGTCATTGGATTTCAGTGTTTTCCAATGTAAAATGGTAGCTAGATTAGTTCAGAGTTTCTTAAATTGCATTATAGCAAGAAGATGAAAAGGTCCAAGGGATTCTGCAAACAAAACACTTTTTTATATTATCTGTCCTTCCCCCTGTTCCACCTTTATTGAAAAATTAAAAACAAAATGACAAAGAAACCTCTCAAAACAGATACTCAGAGCCCAGAAAAATAAATGAACACATTGATCATTTATAATTTTGGATTTTAAGTCTCTCACATCTCTGAGAGGGTATGAGTGATATGATTCATGTTCTGTTGAGACAGCTGGGTGACAACAGTTTAATATGTTGTGCCTGGAGAGATGAAGACATGAGTTCAAATGCAGTCTCAGATATTTATTATCTGTGTGACCCTAAGTCCACCACTTAATATCTGTTTGCCTTAGTTTTCTCAAATGAGACATAAAAGGAGGATAACAGTAACAACTACTTGTAAGGATCAAAGGACATAATTATAAAGCACTTTCAACAGTTTTTGTTTCCTCAGCATTCAGCACAGTACCTAGCACATAAAAAGGTTTGTTGAGCTGTTTGCTACCTTTTGACTTCAACACTAATTTCAGTTGAATCTTCTGAGTCTAGAGAATCTGAAAGATGAGTTCAGTTGGACATGAAAGAATCTAGAACCCTGGACCCAAACTTTATCTAGGGAAACCAGAGATTGAGTGAAGAAGCAACAATCCTAGGAAAGGTTACTTTATGCAAGCCTTCCATGCTCTGAGGCTATTTATTGCCTAACACTCAGAGGGGCTAAGATTGCTAGTGAAGTGATCAGCTGATTCCATAACTCCTAGATTCAGAGCAAACATCCCAAGCGGTGTCACCTTGGTTCTTCATGATTTTTTGGTGGCTTTTCTTTCTTTATTGCATCAGCTAGGTCCTTGCTATAAATCCCCACAGTTTTGCTCTTTTTTTAGGTTCCAACCTCCTTCACTGTTTTCTTGATTTACTTTTTAATTCACTTTTCTCCTTTTGGTACTTTATTTTTACATGTCCCAAATTGTCCAGGACTGTCATAATTTCAAGTATTTCATCCTTTTCATAAATCAAAAATATAAACCCAAACAAGAACAAAAAACCCTTCAAGTACTTTTGAATCAAACTATGCATCTTGTTTTTCCATTTGTAAAATGTGATCTCTTTTCTATGGGAACCCTTAGGAGAGTGATAGCTGAGTACAGGCATTTTTAATATGAAGTCTATGAATTTGTGTATATTTATGAATGACACTAGAAAGACATGGCCACAGAATCAAAAGATAGGTTCCAGTATTATGTTTGATACACGAGTGCTGGCTTGTGACTTTTGGACATGTCATTTTATTTCTTAATGCCTCAAGGTAACTCTTTAAGAAAAAGAAAAGTTCAGAAAAATTTCAGATCTGCATTGGCAGAGTGTGTTTTATTACCAGGAGTTTTCTAAACCAGTGAGCTCACCAACAACTATGTTTTTTTTTTTTTTTAGCTTTTTTCAGTTTTTTGTTGCACTGCTCTTTCTTTAAAAGCCTTATTCTTGCCCTGTCAATTCCATTTTAACATATGATATAAGTACAATCCAATCCAGCTATGAATGTTCCTACTTCTCTTTTATTGATTCTACATGAGTTTGTTTGGAATCAAAGAACATGATTCTTAGAGAGTCCCTTCAGTATGATATAGATGAAATAATGCTAGAGTTAGGGTCAGGAAGACTTGGGTTCAAACCTTAACTTAGGTAATTATGAACTGTGTGACTGAGCAAGTCATTTAATCTTTCTCAGTCTCAATTTATTCTGCCCGGGAACACCTCAAGGGAATATAATCTTCTTTCTGCCAAAGGACCAAAATTCCTTAGATTCACTAGGGTCTAATAGTTTAGCAAAACGAAACAAAACAAAACAAACAACCCCACCCTCCCTCCCAAAAAAACAAACAAACAAACAAAAAAAACTACTTCCTCTAGTTTTAAAGATTGAGGAAGAAACAGTTTTGCAGGCCATTTTACTAAAAGAAATGAATGAAGCCTTAAATAGTCCATTTCATGACCATATATTACATCCAGTAATGCATATTTACTTGTGGCAGCCTACTGCAATTTACTGCAGTGAGGAGATTTTCCTTGTCCCTTCTAAACTAAGTGTAAGAAACAGAAAAGAATTGTTATCTCTAGGATGGGAATACTTCTTTCCTCTGACCTAGATTCCTTATACTCCACACCCCTCCCATCCTTGGTGAGTTCATTCATCAGAGCACACCATATTCTAATGCACAAGAAAAATTACATTATGGAGAAAAGGGATTTGATGAATCATAAAATCTCATGCCATACTGGAAAAAATCCAGGATAAATGGGCTTTGAATAAAATAAACTTCATAGAAACCCCCACATAAATGATGTATGACCTTTCTTGCAAATTGAGGCAGAAATGCATGAAAGTTTAAACTCCCAAGTCACTCCCTTTCTGCCCTTTTTAACTTGTCCTCAGAAAACTTCTCTGGGAGTGATATAACTTAGTAGGGCACTTAGGTTAGAGTAGAGTTTAGCATCAGCATATAAAGTTATAGAGGGCTGAAAAGAAAATGCCAAAATTGGCCCTTAGTAAGCATTGAAAGAAAATACCCTTTCTAGCCAGAAGGAGGCATAATATTAACCTAATGATCCATATATAATATCATTCTGGTTCCTGAAGTTTATAACTGCATTTTACTGTTCAGTTGTTGACTGAACTGATACAAAGATTTAAACTGTTTTATTTATATAAATATGGAGCTAAATTTCAAGGTCTTTCATAACTGACCCCATATTTCTTCACCAGCCATATCTCCCTATATTTTATAACACGCTTTCTAGGCCAAAATTGTCATTAACTTGAGAAGAATATTCCCATCTCTGTGTTTTCTGTTCATGAAGGAAGATGACACAGCAGAAAAATCATTGAATTTGGAATCAGGACTCATGTTCAGGCCCCAGTTTGATCACTTATTCTGTGTGACGTCTCAGTGTCATTTGGAAAATCAAGGGGCTGGATTAAATGAGCTCTAAGGTTTCTATCAGATTTAAATTTAAGATCCTTTGTTGTTCTGGGTCGTAGATGTATATTCAGAAGAAGCAGGAGGTTTGAATTGAATGTCATATTAAGAATATGACATAACCTGAAAATTGTTGTGGATTTTTTTTCCTATTTGTTTTTTTACCTCCTAAAAAGTTTCTATAAAATATCAATTAAATAAAGATGACCATGCTCTAAAACTGTCCTGGAACTGCTAGAACTTAGGACTATCTAGAATCTGAAAGCCCATAGCAGCAAATGGATAAACAATTATTGCTATTATTTTGTGACCAGACTTATGACTGACTGAGCAAAAACACAACAAGAAGAAATCTCTTGTATAACTGTAGGTATGCCCAAGTTAGAGGCCCAAGTCAAGGCTTCACTAGTTCTGTCCATATTTGCAAGTTTTCCTGGCATGGTATGGGGGATTTTAGTAGAACAATGGCTCTTCATGTTAATATTTCAAATGAGATGTCAATAAAATTGCACTTTTGGGAGATCTTAGCACCAATTCATTTGAGAATTATGCTCCTTTATCTTTTGGGGTGAATAAATTGCTTCTTTAGAGAGGCAGTATTTATGAGAGATAGGATGCTGAATGTTCAGTTAGGAAGACCTGAGTCCAAATCCTACCCCTGGCACATACCAGTTTTGTGATCATGGACAAGTCACTCGATATCCCTGTGGCTCTATGAAATCTCTATACTATCTTTCTCCTAGATTTATAAGGCTAAAATGAGATCATGTAAATAAAATACTTTGTAAACCTTAAGAAATTTGATACATATATATTATTACTCTTATTTATAGAGGATCTTGTTATTTTTCTTGGAATAGTGGACTTTTCTTATAGACATGATTTTATATGAATATCTATGTTTATATAATTTATTATCTTTAGGAGTTATCTTATTCGTTGGGAGATTAAGTGACATATCCATAATCATAAAGTTTTCATCTATCAAAAGCAGGACTCCCCCAGCTTTTGGGATAAGAATCCACTATTTGACAAAAACTGCTGGGAAAATTAGAAATTAGTATGGCAGAAACTAGGCATTGGCCCATACCTAACACTGTATACCAAGATAGATAAGGTTGAAATGGGTTCATGATTGAAACATAAAGAATGATATTATAAACAAATTAGAAGAACATAGGATAGTTTACCTCTCAGATCTATGGAGGAAGAAGGAATCTGTCACCAAATCATTATTGATTATAAAATAGATAATTTTGGCTATATTTAGTTAAAAAGTTTTTATACAAACAAAACTAATGCAGACAAGATTAGAAGGGAAGCAATAAACTGGGAAAACATTTTTACATTCAAAGGTTCTGGTAAAGGCCTCATTTCTAAAATATGTAGAGAATTGACTCATATTTATAAGAATTCAAGCCATTCTCCAATTGATAAATGGTCAAGGGATATGAACAGACAATTTTCAGATGAAGACATTGAAACTATTTCTATTCATATGAAAAGGTGCTCCAAATCACTATTGATCAGAGAAATGCAAATTAAGACAACTCTGAGACATCACTACACACCTGTCAGATTGGCTAAGATGATAGGAAAAGATAATAATGAATGTGGGAAAATTGGGACACTGATACATTGTTGGTGGAACTGTGAATGGATCCAACCATTCTGGAGAGCAATTTGGAACTATGCTCAAAAAGTCATCAAAATGTGCATACCCTTTGACCCAGCAGTGTTTCTATTGGGCCTATATCCCAAAGAGATCTTAAAGGAGCCAAAGGGACCCACATGTGCAAGAATGTTTGTGGCAGCCCTTTTTGTAGTGGCAAGAAACTGGAAACTGAATGGATGCCCATCAATTGGAGAATGCCTGAATAAACTATGGTATATGAATGCTATGGAATATTATTGTTCTGTAAGAAACGGCCAGCAGGAAGATTTCAGAGAGGCCTGGAGAGATCTACATGAACTGATACTGAATGAAATGAGCAAAACCAGGAGAACATTATACACAGCAACAACAAGACTATATGATGATCAGTTCTAATGGACATGGCTCTCCTCAACAATGAAATGTTTCAAACCAGTTCCAATTGTTTAATGATGAAGAAAGCCATATATACCCAGGGAGAGGCGTGTGGGAATCAGTGTGGACCACGAGATAACATTTCCACACTTCTGTTAATGCTTGCTTGCATTTTATTTTCTTTCTCAGTTTTTTTTTCTTGTGCAGCAAGATGATTGTATAACTATGTATACATATATTGGATTTAACATATATTTTAACATATTTAACATGTATTGGACTACCTGCCATCTAGGGGAGGGGGTGGGAGGAAGGAAGGGAAAACTTGGAACAGAAGGTTTTGCAACTGTCAATGTTGAAAAATTACTCACGCATATGTTTTGTAAATAAAAAGCTTTAATAAAAAAAAATTTAAAAATTAAAAAAAGCAGGACTCAAAACCAAGTCTTCTTGACCTTGAAACTTCTCTCTGACTCTGATCCTTTTAACTATTATACTAGGGTATCTAATCAAAATTCATCTATTTTAAGTTGCATTGTACTTAGTGTCTATCATTACTAAAACAAAAAAACCCCAAAAAACAAAACACAAGATGAAGTCATAGAATGTGGGACCAAAAAGTTCCATTTAGCTCTTGAAGTGAAAGAAAAAAGGATGTAGCATATTTTGTGTCCTTGCTATTCCTTATACATGACTTCCAGCTCTCAGTTCCATCACTTTGCATTCAAGGACACTTACTTTTAGAAATCTGTTTTTCCTCAGCTCCATTATTTAGATTCCTTAAGCTTACATCAAAGTTTATCTCAAATGCTACCTCCTAATGAAAACATTCATCATTGTCCCACCTACTCTATCCCAATATCTTGTAATTAGTTTTTATATATTTGTTTATATTATGTGTTGTTTCCCCCAATAGAAAGTAAGATCTTTGAGGATAGGGGAAATTTTACTTTTGCCTTAAATCTTTGGCATATAGCAAATAATGCTTGATATATTAATAAATGCTTATTGATTGAATGGTTGATCATATTTTGAAAAATGAAAAAAAATTGCCTTTGTTATAGAGACAGTGTGTTGAAGAAGGTGTAGTGGTCTAGGAGACAGAATATCAGATACTTGTCCAGGTTCTGCCACTATCTTTATAACTATGGCCAAGTCACTTGGTGCCTCTTGGACTCAAATGGCTCATCTGTAAAATGAAAAGATTGGACTGGTTGACTTCAAAGATCTTTTCTCACTGCATATATATGATCCCCTATAAATCCTCTGATAGCTGAAGTCCCTTATAGCAAAGGTATTCTATAAGTTATTGTTCTTTCAGGTAAGTGTTCTGAAAGCTTTGGAAAAAATGGAATAGCATCTAATTTTATCTACTTTACTATCTTCCCTTCATCCCCCAAAGAAATAGAAATAAACACATATAAGAATCTCATAAGTCTCTCACATAAGGCTCTCATGAAGTAAGCCTCTTTCTAGTTGGAACAAAATCTATCTAGCCTATTATTTGGAAAACTATTGGCTCAGCAATCTTGATTCAACTTCTGCTTGAAGGGCCTCCTAGACAAACTGATGAGTTTTCAAATAAGGTGAAGAGCTATTGGAATGCCCCCTGTTGCTATATAATCCATTGGAAAGGGTTACATTTTAAGGGGAAAAATGGCCTTATTATTTCAGAGTTTCTTAAAAATATATTTATATATATATTTTAACGCTCTTGGGAACTTTTTGAAACACTGTCTGCTCAGCTCTCCTTTGATGTGAGAAGAGCAGAGACACTACAATCTTTCTCAACCCACTTGGCATTCATGAGAGGAATGGCTGACCCTTTTATCTGCTCCTAAATCAGAATTCTTTATGTTGGACTAGTCTAGTGATTCAGTGTCATGTCATGTGTCCTCCATTTCAAGTTGTTTTTTCCCCTGCTCCCCTCATTTTTCTGAATAAAGGAAAAAAATTCTGTTTTGTACTGATTAGCCTGACTTTTCCCACCAATGTTTCCTGGGCACCTACAGGGCATCTGAGACAGAAATTGGTGGCTTTGCCCTGAAGCATGGCTTCTAGTAGTAGGGCGTACCTGAGAAACAAAAGTCATAGGCAGTGCCCTGTAGGGATATGTGTATGTGTATGTACACATGTGTATATATGTAAGAAAGGTGGGTGAAAGGATGGGATGAAATTTAGAGTAAAGGGCTTGGCCCTGAGGGGTAGAGTTGAAATAAATAAAAAAAAAAAACAATGTATAATTGTGAATGATTTAGCTATTCTTAACAACACAATAATCCAAGACAATTCCAAAGGACTCATTTTGGGAAATGCTATCTACTTCCAGAGAAAGAATTGATAAAAACTGAAAGTAAATTGAAGCATACTATTTTTCACTTTTTATGTTTTTGTGTGTATGTGGGGGGTTGTCTATTTTTTCTTTTACAACATGACAAATATGGAAATATGTTTTGCATGATTGCATACATATAGCCTTGATAAAATAGCTTGCCATCTCAGGGAGGGAGGGAGGAAGTTTAGAAATCAAAATTTAAAAAAAAGAAAGTTAAAAATTCTTTTCACATGTAATTAGAAAAAATAAAATATTAAGTCAAAAACAATGTAAAAAGCAACTCTAAATCAGAACAGTCTTTACAGATATACATGTGTGTGAGATGACAGAGAAAAGACTTGTTATAAAGAAGACATGGCTATTCCTATTGTTTGGATAAGCAGGAATGAATAATAATCTATAGTTCTTCTGGTAAGGTGGTAGATTGCTGGTTCTTTCTATCTGCCCTACTGTGGCATCCTCTAGACCACTATGGGGGCCACTATGATCTTATATAGAATACATATTAACTTAGTTTTACATTATGATATTATCTGTTTCTTTATCTGTTCTTTATTTTGTCAAAAATTTTTCACTTACATTTTAAGCTAGTTCTGGCCACACTTAGGAGTGTTGCAGGCTACATGCAGGCTGTGGTCTAAGTGGTTGACACCTCTGCTTTAGACATTTTCAATAAAATGTATTGGGAAAAAACTATGATGTCATCAGTATGGGTACTTTCTCTTACATTTATATCTTCCCCATCTTAGGAGATACTCTTTATGGATACTTCATCAATAATTTCTTATAATGAGATCCTTTGATCTTAGGTGGCCAGTATTTAAAGCCTGTCTAGATGATAGGATCTACCATAGTGTCTAGTTGGTTGGTTTAGCCTTTGAGTGGCCAATATGGTCTCCATATCACAATAATAGTTGCCATTTCTAAGATACTTAAAAGCTTTTATTGTGTTTTAAGTTTCATTATGAAAAAGGTATCATTAGTTCCATTTTACAAATATAGAGATTGAAGCTTCGAAAGCTT
This sequence comes from Myrmecobius fasciatus, assembly GCA_023553655.1. Classification (NCBI taxonomy): domain Eukaryota; kingdom Metazoa; phylum Chordata; class Mammalia; order Dasyuromorphia; family Myrmecobiidae; genus Myrmecobius; species Myrmecobius fasciatus. The sequence goes on along the minus strand of JAJPUD010007532.1, from coordinate 51,881 downwards.
ACTTGACTTACCTATAGCTATACAGTATTATAGGTGAATTTGAACCCAGGTATTCCCAGCCCTAAGGTAACTAGGTAGCACAGTGGATAGAGTGTTGGGCCTGAAGTCAGGAAAACTCATTTTCCTAAGTTAAAATCTGGCCTCAGACACTTATTTGCTATGAGACTCTGGGCAAGTCACTTAATTCCATTTGCCTCATTTTCCTCATTTGTAAAATGAGCTGGAGAAAGAAATGGCAAACCACTTGAGTATCTTAGCCAAAACAAAACCCAACCCCAACCTAAATGGGGTCCCAAAGAGATAGACATGACTGAAATGACTGAACAACAAAATTCCCAACTCCAAGTCTAGTATATGATGCTACTTTCCTTCATAAAGTGACTTTGGGGGACTTTTGTGAAATATGGAAGAGACAACTTTGTTTTATTTGTTTGGCTGTCTTTTTCTGTTTGAATTTCAAACATCTTTCTCCTCTTTTCCAATATGACAATGTCTCAGGGCAAGTGCCATCTTTTCCACTGAAGGAAATGCCAACAAATGGACAAACACCCTGGAAAGTCTTCCTCCTAGCAAGTTCCTGAAGTTCAGGAGTCATGTATTTATTGTTTTCATTTTCCCTCTAATAGCAGTGCCTAGAATGATTTTGAGTACAAACAGTATAGCAGAGAACATGTTGAATTTGTAATCAAGGGATCAGAATTTGAATTCTTCACTAAATGTGTGACTTTTAAAAGTCATTTCATCCCTTTAGGTTTCAGTTTTCTCATCTATAAAAATGGGGATAGCAATATTGCCTTTTTGATAAGATTCTTATGGAGAAAGTATTTTTAAACTTTATTTTATTTATTTTTTAAAGCTTTTTATTTTCAAAATATATGTACAGATAGTTTTCAACATTCATCCCTGCAATGTGTTCCACTGTTCCAAATTTTTTTCTCCCTCCCTTCTCCGCACCTCCTCCCCTAGACAGCAAGCAATCCAAGACATGTTAAACATATGCAATTCTATACATATTTCCACAATTATCATGCTGTTTTGTATACTTTAAAGTGCTGTAGAAATGAGTGACAATTATTCTAGATAATTGAAAAGACACTTGTTGGTTTACTGATTCTTAACATTTATGTCTTCCAGCTGGTTTCTCCTTTATTTCTCTCTCCTATCTGTCCAGTTCACTGATTTATGCTATTTATTATTCCAATTGTCCTGATGAGTGAACAAAGAAGTTCTTTGAAGGCAGATTATTTTCTGTGTCCCCTTTTTATACACTGATTGCATTACTATTTTGTAGAATGCCCAACACCAATGCTGAGGCTGTTCTTCTTACCTGACATGCTATTTCTTCATCTCCTCTATGTCTCACCTCCTCTTTAAGGAGCCATTCAAATCCAGTTTCCTTGAAGAAGTAACAGTCTCTCTGAGGCTCAGTTTCCTCATGTGTAAAATGAAGGGGTTGGACTAAATGGCCTACAAAATCCTTTTTAGTTCTCCTTCTATAATATATCAATAAGGGGTTATTTAATTCAAACTGTTTGTTTTATACATGTACTTACTGAAGCCCAAGAAGATTAAGTTATTTGCTTAAAAAGTTGCACAATGCATACTAAACATGAACCTTACTCTTTACTACTTCATTCACTGACCATTAACATATTTGGGAAAAATACAACATATTTGGAAAGGGGAGGCCATTTTTCTAGGTGCTTATTCCTTCGCACTTGACTTGTTCATGCCAAATATGATTAAAGAAATCTTTCCTAAAGAAGTCAAATAACAGATGATAGTAAGGGGCTAGAAGGAAGGAGAAACAATCTGCTTTCAGTTCTAATATTTCAGAAAGAAAGATTTTTCCATTCATCTTTGGTTAGAGTTTTCAAAGTAATGATCATCTAAGGAAAAAAGTTTCCACATATTTTAAATTGGCTTAAATGAACAAAGTCCTACTAATTTATATTTCTCTCTATCCCTTTATAAATTAAATCTCCCCAAAATAATTACCTTATGAAAACTACTCATAGAAACCTTTGAAAGTATGATGGATCTGAGGCATTATTCACTTGTTTACTCAGATATGAAAAGAGAAAGATTAAACTTTTGTCAAAAAGAATTTATCAGTTTATCTAGGAATTTACTCATTATGACCAAGTTTGATTTCTTTTTATTTGTTTTTTATTTATTTTTTATTTATTTTTAAATTTTTATCAAAGCTTTTTATACATAAAACATACGCATGTGTAATTTTTCAACACTGACCCTTGAAAAACCTTCTGTTCCAAATTTTCCCCTCTTTCTCCCCACCCCTTCCCCTAGATGGCAAGTAGTCCAATAAATGTTAAATATGTTAAAATATGTTAAATTCAATATATGTATGTATATTTATATAGTTATCTTGCTGCACAAGAAAAATCAGATCAAGAAGGAAGAAAAAAAAACCTGAGAAACAAAACAGAATGCAAGCAAACATCAACAGAAAGTGTGAAAATGCTATGTTGTGATCCACACTCAGTTCCCACACGCCTCTCTCTGGGTCTATCTGGCTTTTTTCGTCATTTTACAATTGGAATTGGTTTGAGACATCTCATTGTTGAAGAGATCCATGCCCATCAAAACTGATCATCATATAGTATTGTTGTTGCCATGTTTAAATGATCTCCTGGTTCTGCTCATTTCACTTAACATCAGTTCACATAGATCTCTCCAGCCCTCTCTGAAATCATCCTGCTGGTCGTTTCTTACAGAACAATAATATTCCATGACATTCATATACCATAATTTATTCAGCCATGCTCCAATTGATGGGCATCCATTCAGTTTCCAGTTTCTAGCTACCACAAAAAGGGCTGCCACAAACATTCTTGCACATGTGGGTCCCTTTCCCTTCTTTAAGATTTCTTTGGGATATAAGCCCAGTAGAAACACTGCTGGGTCAAAGGGTATGCACAGTTTGATAACTTTCTGAGCATAGTCCCAGATTGCTCTCCAGAATGGTTGGATCCGTTCACAGTTCCACCAACAATGTATCAGTGTCCCAGCTTTCCCACATCCCCTCCAACATTCGTCATTATCTTTTCCCTTCATCTTAGTCAATCTGAGAGGTGTATAGTAGTACCTCAGAATTGTCTTAATTTGCATTTCTCTGATCAATAGTGATTTGGAACACCTTTGCATATGACTAGAAATAATTTCAATTTCTTCACCTGAAAATTGTCTGTTCATATCCTTTGACCATTTATCAATTGGAGAATGGCTTGATTTCTTATAAATTTGAGTCAACTCTCTACATATTTTAGAAATGAGGCCTTTACCAGAACCTTTGAATGTAAAAATGTTTTCCCAGTTTATTGCTTCCTTTCTAATCCTGTCTGTATTAGTTTTGTTTGTATAAAAACTTTTAAACTAAATATAGCCAAAATTATCTATTTTGCAATCAATAATGATCTCTAGTTCTTCTTTGGTCACAAATTCCTTCCTTTTTCACAGGTCTGTGAGGTAAACTATCCTATGTTTTCCTAATTTCTTTATAATATCATTCTTTTTTTTAATTAAAACTTTTTATTTGCAAAACATATGTATGGGTAATTCTTCAACATTAACCCTTACAAAGTTTTCTGTTACAAATTTTTCCTCCCTACTCCCCACCCCTCCCCAGATGGCAGGATATCTACTATATGTTAATTATGTTAAAATACTTGATGAATCGAATGTATGTATACATATTTCCACACATCATTTTTGTGCAAGAAAAATCTTATCTACAAGAAAGAAAATTCAGAGAAAGGAAACACAATGCAAGCAAACATCAATAGAGAGCATGAAAATGTTATGTTGTGGTCCACATTTCACATCCCTCTCTCTGGATGTATATGGCTTTCTTCACTGACAATTGGAACTGGTTTGAAACATTTCATTGTTGAAGAGAGCCATGTCCATCAGAACTGATCATCATATAGTCTTGTTGTTGCTGTGTATAATGATCTCCTGGCTCTGCTCATTTTGCTCAGCATCAGTTCATGCAAGTCTCTCCAGGCCTCTCTGAAATCATCCTCCTGGCTGTTTCTTATAGAACAATAATATTCCATGGCATTCATATACCATAATTTATTCAGCCATTCTCCAATTGATGGGCATCTATTCAGTTTCCAGTTTCTAGCCACTACAAAAAGGGCTGCCACAAACATTTTTGCATATGTGGGGACCTTTCCCTTTTTTAAGATCTCTTTGGGATATAGGCCCAATAGAAACACTGCTAGGTCAAAGGGTATGCACAGTTTGATAACTCTTTAAGCATAGTTCCGAATTGCTCTCCAGAATGGTTGGATCCGTTCAGTTCCACCAACAATGTATCAGTGTCCCAGCCTTCCCACATCCCCTCCAACATTCATCATTAACTTTTCCTGTCATTTTAGCCAATCTGACAGGTGTGTAGTGGTACCTCATGGTTGTCTTAATTTGCATTTCTCTGATCAATAGTGATTTGGAGCACCTTTTCATATGACTACAAATAGTTTTAATTTCATCATCTGAAAATTGTCTGTTCATATCCTTTGACCATTTATCGATTGGAGAATGGCTTGAATTCTTATAAATATGAGACAATTCTCTATATATTTTAGAAATGAGACCTTTATCAGAACCCTTCAATGTAAAGATGATTTCCTGGTTTATTGCTTCCTTCCTAATCTTGACTGCATTGGTTTTGTTTGTACAAAAACTTTTTAACTTAATATAGTCAAAATTATCTATCTGGTGTTCAATTAAGAGTTTCAGTTCTTCTTTGGACATAAATTTATATAATATCATTCTTTATGTCTAGATCATGAACCCATTTCGACCTTATCTTGGTATATGGTGTTAGGTGTGGGTTAATGCCTACTTTCTTCCATATTCGTTTCCAATTTTCCCAGCAGTTTTGGTCAGATAGTGAGTTTTTGTCCTAAAAGCTTGGTTCTTTGGGTTATCAAACATTAAATTGCTATAGTTAGTGACTATTTTGTGTTGTGAACCTAACCTATTCAACTGATCAACTAGTCTATTTCTTAGTCAATACCAAATGGTTTTGATGACCGCTGCTTTATAATATAGTTTTAGATCTGGTACAGCTAGTCACCTTCATTTGCTTTTTTTTTTCATTAATTCCCCAAGTTTGATTTCTAATAATGATAGAAAGATAAATATGTACATTAAAAATAAAAATGTCCCAAATCACATGATCACAGATGTTAAATACTTTGAAAAAATACAACACTTATTTGTGCTAAAAAAAATCCCTACAAAATATAATCATAGTGGATGTTTTTCTAATATGATAAAAAGTAATCAATCTAAAACCAAAACTGAGCTGTATAAAAAATGGGAAATATTAGAAGCTTTCTGAATAAATACACAAGTAAAGCAAGTATACCCCTTTTCCATGTTATTTAATTCCATTTATAATTTGAAACTAGAAATTCTAGCAAATATAGAGAAAGATGTGAAATACATAAAGATTAGCGGAGGAGAAAAAAAGGCTATGTCTGCTTGTTATTGACACGAAGGTTTATTTTTAAAAGTTCAAGGCAATCAGGGAAAAAACAGAGACAATATCTCTAGTAAAAAGTGGCACATGACTTTAACTGGCAAAACATTTTTATATAATAGTAACAATCCAAAGGGCAACAATAGAAAAGGATGTCTCATTCAAAAAAGCTAAAATTGGATAGAGTATTTAGGAATCAGTTTATTAAAACACAGTCAATAAATTAAAATTTACAAAATAGTTAGAAATTAGTTTACCAAAGCACATTCAATACCTGTATAAATTCAACTACAAAATCTTGCTGAAAAATAAAGAATAACCTAAATACCTGGAGGAAAGTCAATACGGCATCACATCAGTATACTCACATCAGTATAATCAAAATGACCATACAACTAACACTCATTTACAATTTTTTTCATACCAATAAAACTGGACAAAATAATAAAAGGATACATGAGCTGAATATTAAAGATTATGCCATAAAATAGAAGTAGATTATATACTTTTTATAACCAGGGAAGGAGATAAGTAAAGAAGGGACAGACAATACCAAAAGATAAAACCAATAATTTTGATTACATAAAATTGAAAAGATTTTACAGGATAAGTAAAGATGCTAAATAGGGAAAATATTTATATCAAATATTTCTGATGAGGGTTTGATAACCTACATATAGTCAACTTATAGAAATATATCATCAAAAATCATTCTCCAGTATATAGTCAAGTCAAAAGATAGGAGCCAACAGTCCTCACGTGAAGAACTACAAACTATTAACAAGTATAAAACCTTTTTTTCCTTCTGTATTATATAAATATGGAAATTTTCACTTAACTTAGTGCTAAACTTAGAATTTAAAAAGAGAAAATCTTTTACTGTATGAAACAATGATCTGAATAATTAATAATGAGAGAAAGAAATCATGACAACCCTGAGATTTCATCTCACATCAGGCAAATTGCAAAGATGGCCAGAGAAACAGTCAGTATTGTAAGGTTTGAAGAAAGATAGGCATTTTCATGAAATGCTGGTAGACCTGTGAATTGGTACAACTATTTTGAAAAATAATGAGGAATTATACAAATGCACTAAAATGTCTGTACCCTTTGACCCAGAGATTCTATTACTAGACATATTTCCACCAGGGAAATCATCGACAAAGGAAGACTCCATATTCATCAAAAGATTAATAGCAGCATTTTCTGTGGTAGCAAAGAACTGGAAAAAAAAATAGATGCCTATCAACCAGGGAATAGCTAAACAAATTGCGGTACATGAATGTAATGGAATATTACAGCACTGTAAGAAATGATGAATATAGAGATTCGTGGCAAGATGAAATAATGCAAAGTGAAGCATGTTAAGTCAGGAAAACAATATCCACAATGCCTACAACATTATAAATGGAAAGTACAACCACCACAAAACAATTGTGACTGAATGCTGTGAAACTATAAAGAACAAGTTTGGTTCCAAAGAAACAATATGAGAAATACTTCCTCCTATTTCTTTGCAGAATTGGGGGTTAACAGGTGTGGAATATTGCATAAAATATCAGATTATTTGACTGGTATTGCTATATTTTATTTTCCTTTTAAAATTTTTGTTATTCCCTCTCTGGGAAGGAATAGGGAAGAGAGGGAGAGACAAACAACGTAAAAACAAAAGATATCCATAAAATCTAAGAAGGAAAACAAAAACAGGAAATTAAAAGCAAATAGACAACTGGGAAAGAAGATTGATTTGTACAAAGCTCTGTGCTGCTCTCTGTCTATATTGTTCAATTTTATTGCACAAACTAAACTTTAATACAGCCTATTACATACTAGTTAGCTTGCTAGGTGGTACAGTGGATAGAGTGGAGTTAGGAATAATTATCATTTTTGAGTTCAAATCTGGCCTTAGACACATATGAGTTGTGACCCTGGGCAAGTCACTTAGCACTATCTGCATCAATTTCCTTATCTATGAAGTGAACTGGAGAAGGAAATGACAAACCACTTCAATATCTTTGCTAAGAAAACCCAAAATGGGGTGGCAAAGAGTCAGACATGACTGGAAAAAAAAAAGATTGAATTGTAACAATAGCAAAGTAATCATGATCTCAGACAATGCAAAAGCAAAGACCCAATTAAAAGATATAATTAAGGCAAACAACATTTGGTAGCTAATTAGCTCAGATGATAGAGTGCTAAGTCTGGAATCAGGAAGACATGAATTCAAATATAGTCTCAGATACTTATTAGTTGTATGGCTGTAGACAAGTCATTTAACTCTGTTTCTTTAATCCACTAGAGAGGAAAATACTTCAGTATCTTTGCCAAGAAAACCCCACAAAAGTGTCACAAAGAGTTGAACATGATTGACTAACAACTTTAACTAGGTTCAGGAGATATGACATAAATCAAGTGGTCTTTGCTTTCAAGAAGCTTATGTATTGCTGAAGGGGGGACAACATGTATACAGAAAAGTAAATGCAAATTATATTCACAATAAGCAGTAAGTGCTTAATAAATGCTTGTTCATTGACTGACTATAGAGACTTGTGGGTAATGTTTAACAGTTCTTCCTTTTAAGGAATAGATAGCATGGATGAAATTATTGTCAGAATGAAATTCTTTGGCTTCCCATAATTCATGGACAAAGAAAAATTGTAAGTCTTAATAAAGAAATGGGTAGGTTCTCTTGTACCCTTGAGATTAAAAATCCCACAGAATGTGAGGACCCTTGAAATTTGAATGGAGTACCTTCCAACATTACACTGTTGGTAATCTTGCCTATTCCTCCTTCATCTTGTCCTAGAAATTTTATGTTAAACCCAAGATTTATCTAGTTTTTAAAGTTTATTTACTTTTATATTTCATTAGTATGAATTTTGCCTTAAAAAACTTTGATGGATCATAAATACTTTAGATCAGTAAACTTCATTTTTGTGAAAGGGAAGCCAGAGGAGGAAGGAGGAAATGACGAGGCTAGAAATATAGATGTGAAAGGGACAGAAAATGTCAATTCTATATGAATTGTCAGGGGAAGGAGAAGTAACTTAGGGACTTCTGAGCCATATGAGCGAGAACCATATTGATTGATTTATTTTATAAACTTTCCAAAGCAAGATAAAGAATATATAGAGTCCCCTTTATCCCTTAGGCTAAAAAAAGACAAAACAAAAAGTCAAATACTTATAAAGCAATTGGCTAACTAGATGAATAAGATTTTGCTGTGTTGTTCCTATGACGCTTCATTCCATTTGTTTTTCATATGGAAGCAGAAGAATCCTTCCCTAGGAGAAGAACTAAGGGCAGCAATTAGGGAGAAGGTCAAGTTGTTGAAGATTGGTGGAATAACTGGATAAAGTAGGTGATGCCCATTGGTGGGGTTCAGGGAAAGGGAATGAGGACCCCTCCTCTTCTGCGATAATCTTTCCCTTTTATGCAAACAATCCTAACAGACAAAATGCTATACTAATTTAACATGAAGAAATTATGTCAAAATTTGATCCCATGGGAAAGAATGCTATCCCTAGGCACGGCAGTGAAATATATCTACTCAACTTCCAAAACCTCCACAGTGACAACCTAGTCACTGTGTTCCCACCAATCATCCCTTCATCACCTTTGTATTCCCCTTATTCCATTCACCTTTCAACTCTATACTACTGTATCCTTCGTTATTGTCTCCTAAATAAAGCTGTAAGACTATTAATTGGATAGTCATATTCTACTTGGTAGGAACCTATGGCTGTGAGAACTGTTATATATCCTTGGTCTAGTTCTTTACACAACTAATATAAATGTTTTGGCTAAGTCAGAAAATTAAAAAAAAAAAACTTTGGTATTTGGATCTCTAAAGCAAGATGAAAGCTTCTTCAAGGAAGAGACTCTTTTGGGCTCAATCTTTGCCTGACAACCATAGATCTAAGGCTAGAAGAGATTTTGCAGACATGGAAATTGAGGCTCAGGGAGATTACATCACTTATCCAAGACCAAGCAAATACCAAGTGTCAGAAATGGGATTTGAACCCATGTCCCTTGGTTCCATAACTACTGTTCTTCCCTCTGACTGATATACAGTAGAAGCTTCAGGTGTAGGACTGTCTTTGTTGCTAGTTATCAAAATTCTCTTTGATAGAAGGGAAGGTTTATGAGATTAGTATTATTATATTTTTCATCTTTGTATCCTGGGTCTTTAATGGAATGCCTTAGACCTAGTACAGGATATGGAATGGATCAATGATTTCATTGGTTTTGAGGAGTTTCCCAGTGAGAAAAATTTCTCTACCAATGCAGATTGAAATTTCTTTGCAATGTATAGTGAGAGAGAAGCAGAGTGCTGAGAAGTTAAATGACTTTCTTGGGTCAGATGCAAGACCATCAATTAAATCTTCCTGGCTTTGAAGTGAGCGCTATTCTCCCTATATATCATTTCTTTATTACAGATTGAAATTGTATAATAAACATTTTTACATATCATCTGGAACCCTAGTGGGTAGAAGAGCTAAAGTCAAATGGCTTAGTGGAGTAGCAAACTCAACTCTTATTCTTAGCTTTTAACTAAAGTAAACATTATTTTTATTTTCAAAGAGAGAACATAAGTAAGACCCAAAAACACAGTTAAGGAAGGTTAGACTTTGTGATTTCTGAGGTTCATTCTAGTATTATCTATTTCTATTTCCAAAGAATTCTAAGATATTAAAGGTACATTGTAATTGAACTCTTGTTTTAATTAAAGATGGAGTAAGTAGTGCCAAGGATGGGAATATCACCTGTAATGCTCAAAGTTAGCCCCTGTGGGAGAAATCTTTGTTTTCTCACCTGCTTGTCTCCTTTGAGGAAAGTTAAAAGCATTAGAAGTCCCTGTGGACACAATTAACTTGGATTTTCAAAAAGCTTTTTGTAATGTCCCATACTGGGGATGATTTAGAGGAATTAAACCACTTTAGGAGATGAAGCAATGCCTGAAATTGATTCAGAATCTTCCAAGAAATAGAGAAAGGAGTTGTGGAATGCAAATTATATATCTTCCTAAGAGAAAGACTCATTCAATGAGGTAGGAATGGATAGGTTGAATGAGTAAGATATGCTAAACCAATTCTAAAAAAAGATAATGCCAAGGCGTCATTAAAAAAAAAAAAAAAGCATTCAGGACAAGAGAGCTAAAGATTGTCTATCTTCTGTCCTTCTCAGACTGTATTTGGAACCTTGGATTTAGTTCTGTGTGTCCCATATAAGGAAGGGCACTGAAAGGTAAATGGAAAATAGGCAGGAAAAAATAAGCAAGAGTGAAGAGACTTGAATATTGGCAAAAATAACAGAGAATGTTTGTCATAAAAAAGATTTAGATCAAATGAGATGACACTCATAAAGTGTTTTGCAACCCCTGAAGTGCTATATAAATTCTGTTATAATACAATAATATATAATATACAGTAATATTTACAATTCTAATATAGTAGCAATAATAATGATCAGAAGGGACATGATGGCTTTTCTCAAGGATTTGAAGGCTATTCCATGGAAAAAGGAGTAGATTTATTCCATTTCCAGGGATTAGAACTAAAAACAGTAGACAGAAATTGCAAAGAGGCAGATCTAGACTTGGTGTAAGGAAAAAGGTTTCTAGCAATTTGACATTTCCAGATGAGAAAGAAGCTTCTTTGGGAGGAGATGAGATCCCCTTCTTGACCTTGAGTGAAGAATGGATGACCATTTGACCAAAATTTTGCAGAGAAAATTTTTGTCTAGGAATAGTTATTGGTAAGTAACCTCTGAGGTCCTTCCAACACTCTCTGACAGTGGGGATGAGTGGGATGAGGAGGAAGCAGATTATTTATTGGTTAAAAAAAAAGCCAGAGAAAAGTAAAGAGAGAAAAATCAGGAAAGAAAAAAAAAAAGTAAGAGTGATATGTGCAAGCAAATTTAGTGATGTGTGCCATTATTTAGAAATTTTAGATGATGAAAAACTCTTGGAATCAAAACAAGGGTTGTTTGTAATCTGAAGATTCTCCCCATGTTTTAATTTTCTCTCTGTTAATACTTGCCCTAAATGGAGGAAAGGGAGAAGGACTGACCAGGATTTTAGGATTTCAAAACAGAAAAGGCTTTAGAGATCATCTATCTAATCCAGGGGTTGCTAAGACTTTATTAGTCCTTTCCTGCTTGAATTACTCCCTGTCTCTCAATTGCTTTCCCATCAAGAAAATTGATAGAGAAATTGTCACGTTCTTCTCTTCCTGGAAAGAATAATAAGACTCTCAAGTACTCTGGACTATTTGTAAGAGAAACCACACCCACTGTTCCTACTGATTCATTGCCACTGGACAACAGATCCAGTTCAACTGTGGCTTTATCTCCTTCTATACTGAGAAGCCAGGTGAAGTAAAAAAAAAAAAAAAGAGAGAGAAAACTCCTTAAAGTAGAAGCAGCAGCAGCAATAACATCAGAAAAAAAAAGTGACAAGGGATTTAGGGTGATCAGAAGCTTTATTTTTATGCTTTGAAGGTAAATTGCTCTTTAATTAAAGAAAAATCACCCTCCAGCTAGTAAAGACACCACTAAGAAAATTAAAATAATGTAAATCAAGCTACATAAATATTTCATAAATGACACTAGAGATTTAGCTATGGATTGTTTTTAAAACCCTGCAGGTTTAAACAGCAAATCCTACAACTTCTCCTCTGAGCAGAAATTATCCCCCTTTGTTCCATGGGAGAGTAGTTTAAATACAGACTCCAAAGGGGATTTCCATATTCTATAAGTGACAGGATGTTCTAACTGTTTTAGTCCCAAAGGCCATCGGGTACTGCATGGAAGCCTTGGTTATGGGCAATTATCATGTCTTGAGTTTATTCCAAGTTGCACTACACACAGGAAAAAAAAAACAACTATTTAACAAAGCAACATGAAAAGTGTGTCCCCAAATGGAACTAATATGTGTTTATGTGTATATGCTGATATTATTTATGCTTATGTGTTTGTGCATGCATTTATTTGTAAATATGTGTTTGTGTGTTTTTTTTTTAGCTTAACCAGTAGGGTGAATAGGATCTTGCTCTAGGCTGATGATACCTTGTAGGGCATGTGTCATCTACAAGAGAGTCTACTTCCTCTTTTGAAACAACCCTTATGCCCAAGGGCATGATGCTGAATGTCAAATAACCAAAAGAATATGTATATATCATGCACTTTCAAGTTTAATCTGCATCATTATTGTTACTACATTTCTTTTTAAAAGTGATGACAATCAACAAAATAGTAAATCAATTCCTAATTTTTAGCATTTATTGATTTCTGGTACATAAATGCTACACTGATAATTTAACAATCATCCTGTAGGAGGTGGCTCCAGCACACTCCATCATACCCATATTTCATGTCTTGGTTCCTACATCCTTTCAACCTTACTTACAACCACTTTCCCTAACTAGTTTTTCAAGCCTGGTGTCCACAATGACTTTCTATTTCACAATTATTTTTAATCTCCAGGTGAAAATATATCCCTGCTTATGGATCTGATATTTATGCCAGTGTGTGTAATTGTGTGTGAGACAATAGTTTCAACAGGCCATGAACTGATATGAGGACCAATACTTCATACAAATTCTCTTCTAGAAATGAATAAACCTCCATTTCCTTTATGTCTTGCATGTTAAATCAATTGCTTTGGGAAACTAAGACTTTTAATTAACATAGTACCACAGTAACAATTTCTAAACTTATCTGACCTCACTGGGAATATCTCCAAGGGAGGATAAAGATCACACAGCAGATCAACATTTTTGATTGGAAAGAAAATGACCTCACCAATCAATGTTTATGTGGAATCATATAATTAAATAGGAAGATTCTACCTTCATTAAAGCTGGAAGGGTAATGGGGATCATAGGATAACCAATTTAAAGCTGTAAGAAACTCTAAAGCTGACCCCTTCATTTTGTTGTTCAATTGTTTTGGAGTCTTTGTGATCCCACTTAGTAGTTTGCCATTTCCTTATCTAGCTCATTTTATAGGGGAGGAAACTGAGGCAGAGTCAATCAAGTTGCCTAGTGTCACATAGATAGTATATAAGTCCAGATTTGAACTCAGGAAAAATCTTCCTGACTCCAGGGCCAGCACTGCAGCTATTTCACAAGGGAGGAAGAAGATGTACAGCCTTCTAACTAGCCCCCTGTGTGAAGTCTTTCCCTACTCTCCTCCATCCTTCACTCAGTTGCCAAGGTAATTTTGAAATAGCATAGGTCTGACTATATCAATTTCTCCCCTCCCTCTCCTTCAGCTCCAGAGGACACATTACTTCTAGCAGAAAATATTTAATCCTGTATGTCACTGAAAACTCTCTACAATGATTCCCTTCTGAGTTACAGGTAAAGAAATACAGACCAGAAGAGAGGATCAATTTACTCAAGGCAATATTATAGGTTAGTGTATTTACCTCTAAAGCTTGTAAGAAATGGCAATATCTACAGGCTATTAATGTTTCTAAAATATCAAATGTTGATTGGTTGACCTGTTTTTCTTGTGTTTGCTTCTTTATCACCAGACCTGGGCTTACTATATGGGTGAATGGAAGGATACACACCAGTGGGGAAAGGGTAGACTGATTTTCTTGCACCTGGTCACATAGGGACTACACGGTGTAATATATGGAAAGCAGCAGTGCTGCTGGTACCCAAAGACTCAAAGTATATTGAAGATCTATGGGAACACATGAAAAAGAATCCCACAAGATGAAAAATCTTGGACAAATTGCTATTAGCATCTTATGAAGGAGTTCCCACATCAGTGAACTCATAGACCCCACGAATTACAATCAGATTTCTTTATATTTTCCCAGAGTTTTAGGTATCAGAGTCCCTGTCCTCTGGGGACATAAACATTGTCAGGCTGAAATAATAATTCAGACTGGGTTTTTGCTCAATTTAAAACAAATTCATTATAGCTTTTTGGAAGTTAGTTCTCTGTACCCAAATCCTTGAGTTAACCGACTAATAAAATTCACTGACAGGAGTTAGGGAGGATACACATGGAACATTTTCCCATTTAGTTATTTAGGAAGAAGTGTCTTGGTGGAGAACATGTATGCAATGAATTTTCAGGGTATTTGCTACCTGCCACCTGGTTTGTGTAGTGGACTTAGATGCAGAATATATGGTTAAACGAATTAAGTTCAAAACTCAAGTCTGACACTTAATAGTTATGTGACCACCTGGAGGTGCTCCCTGGTGCAGTGGATAGAGTGCTTTAGGAGGAGTTCAAATCCAGCCTCAGACATTTATTAGTTTATATGACCCATGGTAAGTCACTAACTATGATTTTCCTCAGTTTTCTCATCTGTAAAATGAGCTAAAGAAGGAAATGGCAAACTACTTCAGTATCTTTGCCAAGAAAACCCCAAATGGGGTCATGAAGAGTTGGACACAAATAAGTGAATAATACAAGTATTCCTGAGCCTCAGTTGTTTCATCTATGAAATGTAGATATATATAATACCCGCAGTATCTACTTCATAGAGTTGTTGGGAGGTTAAAATGAACTAAAGTATGGAAAGAGTTTTGCAAGTTGGACAGAGTGAATGGTGAGTCAAGAATCCTTAGGTTCAAATCCTCTCTCTTTCGCACTGCTGTGCTCTTGAAAGGAACTCATCCAAGATTTTTCATCTTCTGGGATTCTTTTCCAGAGATTTTCAATATACTTTGAGTCTGTGGGTATCAGCAGCACTACATGACCACATGCAGGAAAACTGATCTGCTCTTCTCCTGAAGGTATTCTATATTATATTAAAGAATTAGATCTCATTTTGCTTGACTGAAGCATTTGACTTAAATTTTTTTCCCACTGTCACATTTTTGGATTCTTTCTATTCCCTGGATTTTTGTGACATTATTCTCTTCCTGATTCTTTTTTCCAACTGTCTGATAAGTCATTTGCTAGAATATAAGCCCTGTCCCACCCACTGTCCATGGCTGTGCCATAAAGTTCTGTCTTGGGCCCTTTTGTCTCTCTGTATATCTTCTTAGATCCTCATCTATTCCTTTTGCTTCAATTATATTTTCTATGTAGATTACTCTGAAATCTGCATATTTTGCCTTTATGTTCTTATTGAGCTCCAATCCCTCATCACTAACTGCTCACTGAACATTTTTACCTGGATGATCCATAGGCATTAATTTCAATATATCCAAAGTGGAATTCAGTGTCTTCTTCACTAATTTTTCCTATATATTTCAAGGACACTGCCATCCTTCTAGTTACCTAGATTTCAACAGCAAAGTTATCTTTGACTATTCCTTCCCTGGCAATAATGCCCTCCCAATCCAATCAACTGTTAAATCTGGTTTGATACTAATGACAAAAAGGGGCAGCTATGTGGAACAGTGAATAAAGTGCTAGATCTGGAGGAGTCAAGAACACTTGAGTTCAAAGACAGCCTCAGATACTAGCTATGTGATAGGAAAGTCACTTTAACCCTGTTTACCCTAGTTTTCTCATCTGTAAAATAAGCTGGGGAAGGGACTGGCAAACCACTCCAATATCTTTGCTGAGAAGATCCCAAAAGGAGTCATGGAGTCAGATTTGACTGAAAAATCACTAAACTAAAACTAAAAAAATTACTCTTATATACTATATATTACTATTATAATACAAAATAGTATAATATTTACTATAGAATAACATGGATGTGTAGGCATATATATACCTATATATGCACCATAGTTCTGGGTTTTATAGTTCCTAATTTTTGATACATGTATACCCTAAGGCATGAAATTTCTCATATACAACATGTATATCTAAGTCTATGAATATGTATATGTATATATATATACATACAATCTCTCAAACTAAATGCATATATCTATATAAATCTATGTATATATATGTACATACATATATATATGGCCTAACTGTGTATATTTCATATATTTAGATATATGTGTATATACATATACATATATATGGCATCTGTATTTCTGTTGATGCTATTATTATTCCTTTGGTTGCTTCTAAGGAAAGAAGGAGAGCTTCTTGCAGGAAATGAATAAGTGTTTTTGCTTTTTCCTATCCTTGAATTTTATACCATAGTGCATCTCAATTATTCCAACATTTCCAAGGAATATCACCATAAAGGGTGATTGCTGAGTACCATAATATATGGAAATCATTCTCTATTTTCTTTTGTGAATGAATGAATGTGTGTGTGTGTGTGTGTGTGTGTGTGTGTGTGTGTGTGTTTGGGAAGGTAAGTGCTGAGCACAATAGAAAGACTTCTCTCAGACTCAGTCATGATATTGGTGGGAACAACTCTTGTATGGGAAGTGATAGAAAAAAATCACTTCAAAAAGGGAGGTGAAATAACTGTAGAAGATATTCAACACCATAGAAGAGCTCTCAGAAATGTTAGATGGGCATCTAGGAGACCTGGGTTCTCATTTTATCATTATATTGCCTTGGACAAGCTGTTTTTCATTTTTTGGGCCCCAGTTCTCCCATTTGGAAAATGGAAGGGTGTAGGTTGTACTTCATGATATCTAAGAGTGCTCCCAACTCTGACATTCTATCAATCTATGACCCAGTGAAAAATTGGCAGCTATCCTGGGACACTCATTTGGCACCCTCACACAACCAGTATTTCATGGAGCAGAAAAATTATTTTCTTTGAAAACCATCACATAAGTTCCCTACTGCTGATCCTATAACTGGTGATTGCTGAACTTCCTTCCCCCCCTTCTCTCTCTTCCCAGCCTGGTTTATAATTTAAAACCTCCTGGCTAAGCTCATTTTGCCAAAGAGCTCCTGCAGGATTGAGTTGCGGGGTTGATTCTAGAAATTTCAAGTTCAGCAAATAGTTTCAAGGAGAGAAAATGCATTCACTAAGGTTCCTTTAAAACCAGAGCCAACCTTCAAGATGAGATGATACGGTTTCTCCAATTTTGTGGAGGTTAATATATATGTATATATCTATTTAAGGAAGAGAAATAAAACTTCACACATACATATGACTGCAAGGGGGCTGTCCAACTCTGTGGCAATGTGTTGATATAAACTAAGAAAGTAGAACTGTTACTGAATAAAACACAGCCCTTAGCAGATGAGTGAGGACACTTGAAAAGCCACATTGTATATTGCTATAATGTCATTTGTAAAAAAAAAAAAAAAAAGCCTCTATCTCAACTTACTATTGGGATGATGGCAAAATGGGTTTCTATTGAAGGGAGAGCCCAAAAAAAATTAGAATTGGGAGGAAGTGATGAGCCTATCTGGTCCAAATCTTTCATTTCACAAAGAATGAAACCATCTCAGAGAGAAGTGACTTTATAAGATAACACTCATAAAGAAGAGCAGAACTAAGAAGTAAAAAGAGTAATGGATTTATAATAAGAAGAACTGATTTTGAATCCTTGCTCTGTTACTTTGAACTTATGATCATAGCTATTTTTACTTCACTTGAACTTGGTTTCCTCAAATGTAAAATGCGAGTATTATTTTGATGAACTTTGAGGACCTTTCTAGTTCTATGAAACTATAAACTTAATTGTCAGGGCTCCTATAACACTATGTTAGGTGTTGGCAAACCATGGCTCATTGGCCAAATTCACTCTGCTACCTGTTGTTGTGGCAGGAG
The DNA here is from genome assembly GCA_023553655.1 of Myrmecobius fasciatus. Taxonomy (NCBI): domain Eukaryota; kingdom Metazoa; phylum Chordata; class Mammalia; order Dasyuromorphia; family Myrmecobiidae; genus Myrmecobius; species Myrmecobius fasciatus. The sequence goes on along the minus strand of JAJPUD010007532.1, from coordinate 33,744 downwards.
TTAATAACAATTTTTACATTTTAAAATAAAGTTTCACACATATTTAAAAATACAAAAAAGTTCTCAGTTCCCATTCAGTATAAAAATAGGTGCCAGATTTGGTCCATAAAAGGTAGTTTGCAGATCTTAAACTAGGCTGTTTGCTAGGTCCCCGCTATTACCTTCTCTAGTCACTTCTCATGGATCTAATAAGGAAATTCAATGAATAGTTATGAGATCTTGCCATTGCTGATATCTGGATAGATTTATATACACTTGCTATGTGTGGTATTTGAGAATGGATAATTACCTTCACTTACCGTATGCTAGGCTATTCCTGCTAAATATTTATTGCCCGAAATCCTGCCCTTTCCAACCCATTTGGAACATGGGCATGCTACAGGCAACTCAATGGCATAACTCACTAGGGAAGAGGGGAATATAAATCTAGAGCTTCCACTACCAATGATGCAAAAAATTAATGGAACATGAAATCAAGTAAATGGAATTGAATACAGTAATTAGTTCATATTTTAATCTGTAGGTTTTTTTATTATCTATCAACCAACTAGCAATTAAATCTGACCATTGAGACAATTAGCTTTGTTTCAGAGAAAGTTTATCGATACATCAAGGCAAATGAATCTGGGAATTTTCAACTGCTTAATGTTGAATGGTGCCGTGGTATATCCCAGTATGATGGCAGGATTTTTTTATTTTATTTGTCAATAATATAGAAGCTGCAATTATTATATATTACAGAGAGTTATAATATGTTGTGAGTTACAGGCTAAATAAAGAAAACATCACTGATGCTCTCCGATTCTTGGTATGATATTATTAGCACCCCATCATGTTAAGAGCAAAGGCATGTGACCAATAAGATGGAAAACTAGACAGTTCTTCTAGTGCTCACTAACCCTCAACCACCTCCTTTTCATTTCTCTTTATCAAGCAAAGTGACAACTATTAATTTAATGGCATGTCGAGAGGGTTGGTGACAATGACTTAGAATTTCTTTGTACTTTATTTAAAGCACTCAAATCTCAATATTGCTGCCTTTTCAGTGATATCATCAGCTGTTTTGGGGGTGAAAGTCTCCTAAGAGCTAATCCTTCCTTTATTCCAGTTTCCAAACTCTGCAGGACACACAAAATGATCCCTTGTGCTTTGGGACTCACTTAGGATCCCCTTCCTGATGTTGTGACTGTTTGTACATGTTCCTCTAATTCCATAAAATCTGGATCTCGACTCTAATAATCCAGTTGTTGAAGAGGTAAAAGCATGGGAAAGGGTGAACTTCCTTTCTTCCTTGAGTAGTCCCTAAGTTAGGGACCTCTAAAGGGACAGGAACTCTACCCAGAACACCTATAAAATAGGGATAATAATCCCCTATTTAATATATCTCTCTGGGAAGTTAAAAGGAAAATGCTTTGTAAACTATAAAGTACTATTTAAATGTGAGCTCTATACATGTTGGAGTAAGAGTGGCCTAGTGGATAGAGAGCCAGCCTCAAACCCAGTATGACCACATTTCAAGTCACACAGTGGCTGGGTGTTCCTGAGTGATCCAGGTGATTTGTCTAAGACTAGGACTGCTCTATCTCACATTTATCTAATGCATATTTGTAGCACAAGCTCTGATTCCACCATCCTAATCTCAATTTGCAATGGTAAGTCAGGTACTATAAAAGCAGCCATTACTTCTCCACTCAAGATATGAGAAGGAACATTGAGGGGTAGAGATTATTATTATTTCTTTTTCAAATGCTATTGCTGGTAATAGGAGGGGCAGCTAAGTAGCACAGTAGATAGTCAGGAAGACCCGAGTTCAAATATGACTTCAGATATTTATTAGCTATGTGACACTGGGCAAGTCATTTAATTTGTCTTAATTCTATCAAGAAAAGTCCAAATGGGGTCACAAAGAGTAGGTTACAACTGAACCCCCCAAATGAGTTGATTACAATTCCTTCTACCCCCATCAAAGCTGAAAAGCAGTTGATATCAATTAATTAGAGTTAATTAGTTTTTAGGAAGGAATGTTTACTAAGGTGATGGGATAAGAATAATTTGTACAAAACATTGTCCCAGGAGTCTGGCTAACATTTTCCCATGAGTATATTCAGAGACTATAGAAAGTCAGATCAAGTTCAGACAATTTCATCTGGGTGGCAAAGGCAAATTCACAGCTCAGGGCTATTGTAAGTTCTTTTCTCTCCTTCATGGAATGCTGGTATAGTTCTTTTTTAGGTATGGTAAAGCTTTCTACTGATTTCTTTGGAGAGTCTTGAAGCTGCCTTTCCTTATAGTGTTGAGTTTGTCATCAATGTATCTTCAGCTACTGGATGCAGACACTGCTATTCCAGAGATACCTAGCATTGAAGATAAGGAATTTCAAATCTTCTGACCTTTTGAAGTTCACAGGATCATCCTCTGCTAAAGGTAGCTCTCCCCTGCTCCCTAACCTTACCCCAAGTGATTCCTTTGCAGAAGTTACTCCAAGCCCTGGCTAGCTTAAAATTAGAATGTCCAATTCGGAAGCAATTTCTTGTTTTCTACCCAAATCCCTTTAGGGCACATCTAACTTTTCATCTAATCTAATGTTTTTCTGTGTAGCATTGTGCTACTTTATTCAGTGGTTTTTAACCCTTTCAAATCAAATAAGTAACTTTTCACAGGTAGTTTTTAATGCTTTTTTGATTGCTTCATCCAGTAGAGTTCTCATTCGTTGAAGATATTAGAAAGAACACCTCATTGTTTCCTTTGATGTATAAGGTGTTCAGGAGGACTAGGATCTCTTAAGATGAAGGCTGCTGAGCCCTTTTCAGAGATACTTATTCACCTTTTGGTGTTCACCTTTCACCCAACTCTCACCTGTAACTGCAAGAAGCTGTAGCATATGGAGTGTGCCCACACTCTGGTAAAAACTATCTCAGCAGACAGGCTAATTTAGCTTGAGGGTAACTGTCAGGTTGCAAAACTGTCAAAAGTTTAGGTTGATATCTATCCCCAAGCATGTGAAGAGTCTTCCTAGAAGAATAAGTAGATGAGAATATTTGTCTCAACAAGCCATGAAGGTGGAATGCTTAGAGCTTGGTCAGACACAAAAATGTCAAGGTCATTCACTGAGTCCCTGACCATCACTAATTATCTTGATTTTTGTCCTGGAATTTGGGACTTAGGAAGAATGAGGCTGATGACTTTGTGCAACTCTGCCTCACTTAAATCCACAAGCAAGTCAAAACATCACTTGTGATGTCATTGGTCTTTGAAAATGAAGGACAATGGGGTAGCTAGGTGGCGCAGTGGTTAGAGCACCAGCCTTGAAGTCAGGAGGACCTGAGTTCAAATCTGGTCTTGGACACTTAACATTCCCTAGCTGTGTGACCCTGGGCAAGTCACTTGACCCCAGTTGCCTCAGCAAAAAGCAAAAAAAAAAAAAAAAAAGAAAATGAAGGACAATACAAAACACTTTCCACACAAATAAAATCAGACCTAATCAATTGGAAAAACATTAAGTGCTCATGGGTAGGCAGAGCAAATATAATAAAAATGACAATACTACCCAAACTAATCTACTTATTTAGTGCCATACCAATCAAACTCCCAAGAAATTATTTTACAGATCTAGAAAAAAATAGTAGCAAAGTTCATTTGGAAGAACAAAAGGTCAATGATTTCAAGGGGATTAATGAAAAAAAAGGCAGATGAAGGTGGCCTTGCTGTACCAGATCTAAAACTATATTATAAAGCAGCGGTCATCAAAACCATTTGGTACTGGCTAAGAAATAAAGCAGTCAATCAGTGGCATAGGATAGGTTATCAGGACAATCTAGGCAATAACTTTAACAATTTAGTGTTTGATAAACCCAAAGACCCCAGCTTTTGGGATAAGTACTGACTATTCGGCAAAAACTGCTGGGAAAATTGGAAACTAGTGTGGAAGAAATTAGGGCTTGACCATACCTAACACCACATACCAAGATAAGATCTAAATGGGTTCAAGATCTAGATATAAAGAGTGATTTTGTAAGCAAACTAGAGGAACGTAATATAGTTTACCTCTCAGACCTGTGGAGACGGAATAAATTTATGTCCAAAGAAGATCTGGAACTCCTAATTGAACACCAGATGGATAATTTTGTTACATTAAGTTAAAAAGTTTTTGTACAAATAAAACTAATGCAGACAAGATTAGGAGGGAAGTATCAAATTGGGAAATCATTTTTACATTTAATGGGTCTGATAAAGGCCTCATTTCTAAAATATATAGAGAATTGTCTCATATATATAAGAATTCAAGCCACTCTTCATTAATAAGTGGTCAAGGGATATGAACAGACAATTTTCAGATGATGAAATTAAAACCATCTCTAGTCATATGAAAAGTTGCTCCAAATCACTATTGGTCAGAGAAATGCAAATTAAGAAAACTCTGAGGTACCACTACACACCTGTCAGATTGGCTAAAATGAGAGGAAAAGATAACGATGAATGCTGGAGGGGATGTGGGAAAGCTGAGACACTGATACATTGTTGGTGGAAATGTGAATGGATCCAACCATTCTGGAGAACAATTTGGAGCTATGCTCAAAAAGTTATCAAACTGTGCATACCCTTTGACCCAGCAGTGTTTCTACTGGGCCTATATCCCAAAGAGATCTTAGAGGAGGGAAAGGGCCCCACATGTGCAAGGATGTTTGTGGCAGCCCTTTTTGTAGTGGCTAGAAACTGGAAATTGAAAGGATGCCCATCAATTGGAGAATGGCTGAATTGTGGTATATGAATGTTATGGAATATTATTGCTCTGTAAGAAATGACCAGCAGGACGATTTCAGAGAGGCCTGGAGAGACTTGCATGAACTGATGCTGAGTGAAACGAGCAGAACCAGGAGATCATTATACACAGCAACAACAATACTATATGACGATCAATTCTGAGGTCCATGGCTCTCTGCAACAAAGAATTGTCTCAAACCAGTTCCAATTGTTCAATGAAGAAAACCATATACACCCAGAGAGAGGGATACGAAATATGGACCACAACATAACATAACATGTTCATGCTCTCTATTGATGTTTGCTTGCATTGTGTTTCCTTTCTCTGATGTTCTTTTTTTTTTTCCTGTAGATAGGATTTTTCTTGCACAACTTTTCAAGTATTTCAACATTATTAACATGTAGTGGACTTCCTGCCATCTAGGGGAGGGGAGGGGACCAGGGGTAAAAGTTGCAATGGAACCTTTGTAAAGATCAATGCTGGGAAACTACCTATACATATACAAATAAAAAGCTTTAATAAAAAAAATGAAGGACAAACAACAAGTAGAGATTTGATTGACTCTCATCTTGATGTTTGTTTTCTTTACATTGAAAATATGGACCTTCATATAGATATTGGGAACGCCTAAAAATATCTGTACCTAACATCCCTTAAATTTAATTTAAATTTAATTGTCATATCTTAGCACAGATATCAAATCAAGTTTTACTTTTCATCTCTTACGAGATTCCACACTATTTTCAATATTTGAGATCTTGAACAGTAAGGATTATATTTGACAATCTATATCCAAGTTACTGGAGTTGTTCTTGGCCATAAAACATATTGGATCCAGTGGTAATATCTAAAACAACAATTATTCATAAAGCAGAAGCACTATAAATAATCAATTTCTCATTACTAATTATTATCATCTCTGTGGTACCTAACCCAAACATTAGATATATAGTGTTCTTTAAAGTTTACAAATTGCTGTTATTTTAACAATGATGTAAAATAGTTGATGTAAAATTTATCCTCATTTTATAACTAGGATTAGAACTGTTGTCTAGACCTCTTTTCCTTTCTTTCTACTAAATTCCTCCCTGTGGGCTTTCCTCCAGGCTCTCAAGTCAGGACAAACAATCCAGGTATTGCTATTTCATTTCCAAATCTCCAAAGTGGATTTTGCATGATTTTCCTGTTGTTGAAATCTTATGATTTCATGAAATCTTATGCTAGTAGAAGGTAAGTGCTTTGAGGGCAAAGACTAGGGTTTTTGTTTTTGGTCACTTTATGATGAGCATCTAACATATAAGAGGAACTCAATAACACTTTTTGAATTGTACCTAACTGCAAACCCATTTGGTGGTATGTATACACATATTTATAATCATTGTTTCTAATTCCCTTCTTTCCCAAATAATACTTGTAGAGGTGTAATTGTTTTTCGGTTGTTTTTAAGTTGTGTCTGACTCTTCATGACTCCAATTGTGGTTTTCCCACTTCTCCATATCATTTTACAGAAATGGAACTGAGGTAATCAAGGCAAAGTGATTGCTCAGGGTCACACAACTAGTAAATGTTAGGGGCCAGGTTTTTTGACCTCAGGAAAATTAGTTTTCTTAACTATCTATATGAAAAAAAAACCATGGCATTTCATGTACTGCCCCAATTAACTTTCCCATAGGTGCAATTACTGGTATTTATTTTCCTATCTATCTATCTATCTATCTATCTATCTATCTATCTATCTATCTATCTAACTTACACTGTTTTCTCCTTTTATCCTAATGTATACTGAACCACATATTTGGACCCATGTTTCTTTTTTGAATTGCTCTCTGAAAATTTTACATATGTTTGATGCTGTACCTTTTTTTTTGAGGGAATGATCTCTTAAAAAGCTTTAGAGTCAAAAGACCTAGATTATTTGGCTGCAAGCTATCAGCTGTGTGACATTAGACAAATAATTTAACTACTATGAACCTCAGAGTATTTATCCTTATCTGTAAATTGGAAATAATTGTATTTTTCCCTGCATACTTTAAGAATCCTCATACCTTACAGTTTAGTAACTCTGATAATGTGCTCAGGGTAAGTTGACATTTGATCAGTACCTAATGAATTGACTTTAATTGTTTAAAGAAAGGACTTCTTAGCTGTTAGTGGATATTAAGCCATTCTTTATTTTTTAAGCTTTTAAAAAAAATCTGGTGCTCTTCCCTTTTGTAACTTCTATGAAGACCCCATACCAGCAAAAAGAAGGCTGCACATTTTCTTTAAGATCAATGGGTACAAGATCCCTGAGCACCAGTCCTTGTAGGGATTGCTTGCTAATATAGTCAATTTGGTGGTTGATTCACTTTGGAAAACTTTTCAGGCCCTCCCATGCATGATATCCCACTCCTTGAGCCCATCAAGTACCTTTTGAATGGAAGGGCATTTTGATTCTCCTTACTCCCAGATCTTTAGTTCTATGCACAGAGCTACTTTCAATTATCTAGCTCCAGTCCCATTGCAAAGTGATAATTGGATTACTGTAGAGTTTTTCCCCACAGCCATTTAACACCTAATGGGGCTATCGCTATAAATTATATGTTCCTCAGCAATTTTCATACCCTAACACACTTTAAAACAATTTGCTGTTAGTTGTTTATTCCTACAAATTTGTGTTACTTTAGCTGAAATCAGTAGAATCAGTCTCTCAAGGAGGCAAATAATTGATTCTTTTAAGAGGCCTAAGCTCATACTTTATTTTTTCATCCTAAATTGTAGCTTCAATAAACTTTATGACCAGTCTGAGATAATTGTTTTCTCTTTCCTGATTTCTAGTCCTTAAAAACAACAACATATTTCCCATATACTTTTTTAATCTGTCATTTTTTTTCTCACTTTGGAACCATCCTTTCTGCATCAACTTGAAAACATCAGTTTTAATTCAAATAAAAAATACATCAATTACTAATGTACTGAACATTGTGTTGTGTTGATTATATACAAATATAGAAAAGAAAATGAGAGGGAAAAGGAGAGGGAAAGGAAGGGAAGAAAAAAGAAGGGAACGAAAGAAAAAAGACAAGGTATAAAAGGGAAGGGAAAAAAAAAGAGGGGAAGGAAGGGAAAACATCAGAAGAAAAATCCTTGTCCTCAAGATGCTTACATTTTGTTATCTTTCCATAAGTTTCTTGCTTTGCTCTCATTTTTTCCCCAATTTTCCTCAACAACTTTTATTTGATTTTTAAAATAATTTTTTAGCTCTTGTTCTTCTAGAAATTTATACCACCACCTCCCCCCTTTGAGGCTGCGCTTGTAGCAATTTTGACATTTTATTTTCTTCTGATTTTGTGTATTAATTTTCCCTGTCATTATGGTTACCTTTTACAGTCAGGTTCTTTTTTGTTGTTTGTTCATTTTTCCAATCAATTTTTTGACTTTAAACTTCATGTTAAAGTCGGGCTCTGTCCTGAGAGGTATGGTCATTTCTCTCCTGTTCTATGATTTGACTCTTACACAGGAAGGACTTTTGATCCCTTTTTGTCACAAGCAATACTTCTCCTTAGGGGTTCTGCTCCCTTGGGACTAAAAGTGCTCCTCTCTGACCTGGGACTTCGATTCAGAAGTAGGTAATAGTCAACTAAGCTGCCCTGGTTAGCACAGGGATCTCCTGCAATCTCTTTCTGACCAGTTGCACGGTCCCTTTATCATTTCTAGCTTGAGAACTTCTGAAGCTATTTCTGTCACTGCCTACAAGCCCCACAGTTAGTGTTGCCATCACATGGCCTCCTGGTCAGCCATCATCCTGGGGCCACAGACCTCCCTTTCCAATCCACTAAGTTGTTTTGAGTTGGACTTTTTGTTGACTCTGCTGTTTCAGACTTTGATTCTAAGTGTTTTTTAAAAGTTACTTAAAGGGGAATGTTGTATGCTGCTTTCCTTCTTTTGCCATCTTGGCTTTGCCCCTGGAAGTTTGAGCTTACATTCTGTAGGTAATCTTACATTCTATTTCTTGTCCTTATTCTTATTCTTGTATTGTTCTTTGAAAAAATCAAAGAATATAAATTTATTCAGAGAAATGATGCAAATATATAACAAGAACTATACTTCTAATAAATAACTGGTCAAAGGACATAAGCAATTTCCAAATTAAGAATTATAAACAATAAATAACCATTTAAAAGCATGTTCTAAATTACTAGAAACAGGATACATGAAAACTAAAACAAGTCTCAGGTTTTACTTTACCTGATATAAATTGAAATGGACAAAAGATGATTGTACATGAAACTGAAAATCTATTATGCACAATTTTCTATTCCTTTTAAACATATAAAATTACCTGTAACTTTCTTTTTGTTCTTTTTTTCTCCCCCCCCCCATCCTTGCCCTAGATATGACCACTTTTAGGCACAAATGTGTGTGTCTTTTTCTGTGTAAATAAAACCATTCTATATGGCTATTTTTGATAGTCAAAATAACTTAGTCACTCAAAATTATTCTTAAAACAATATTATTGTTAGTGTATACAATGTTTTCATGGTTCTGCTCATTACTCTCTCTGTTATTTTGTGTAAGTCTATCCATGTTTTTCTAAGACCATGAAGCTTATTATTTCTTATAGCAGAGCAGTGATATATCACACACCATATACCACAACACATTCAGTCATTCCCTAATTGATGGACATCCCCACAATTTATAATTCTTTGCCACCACAGAGAGTGCTACTATAAATATTTGAGAAGATATAGGCTTTTTTCCACACCCAGAGAGAGAATATGGAAGCTGATTAGGGATCACAACATAGTACTTTTACCTTTTTTGCTGCTGCTGTTGTTTACTTGTTTTTTTTCTTCTCATCTTTTCCCCTTTTGACCTGATTTTTCTTGTGTGGCATGATAAATGTGGAAATATGTTTAGAAAAACTGCACATGTTTAACCTATATTGGATTACTCATTGTCTAGGAGACAGGAGAATTGGGGACTGAGGGAGAAAAGTTTGGAACATGAGGTTTTGCAAGAATATATGTTGAAAACAATCTTTGCTTGTATTTTGAAAAAAAAAAGCTATTTTTTAAAAAAGATGTTTCGAGCATAGAAAATCCTAGAGCTGAAGCCCTGAGATGTCAGCCAGGATACTTCTTTTGTCTTCAGACTGAACTATAGCTTTAACCCTTCCACTTAAATATAATCTTTCTTCTTACTGAAAGTTACTTCTTAAGCTACTTACTGAGAAAGCTTCTAAGAATCTAAAATCCATTAATTCACAAACTCACAAAATGTCAGAGTTAGAAGGAACCATCTGGCATAATTATCTGTAGAATATACATAAAAGACAGCATGATACAGTAGAAGTGAGCTAGATTAGGAGTCAGAAGACCTGGATCTGAATCTTGACAGCATTATTAACTAAATATAAAACCTTGGGCAAATCACTGCATCTCACTTGACCTCAGTTTCCCTAAATGCAAAATGAGGAAGTGTATTGGATGGCCTCCAAGATCTCCTCCAGGTCCATATGTATATCTAGGAACCTAGGAACAAATGATGTGATGAAACAGAAGGAAGTGACATGTCCAAGGTCACATATCTCATTAATGACAGAGCCATGATTTGTCTTTTGATTTGCAATCCATTGCTTTGCCAATGATGAAATGATATATCTTATTTTTTAATCAGAAAGATTGTATAGCTATGCACCTACACCCTCACTAAAGGGAATGACATCTATTGACCCATAAATGCAGAAGTTATAACTGATCATCTGAGTCACATAAACAAAAATATTCACCCTCTTCCTACTCTGTAATAGACTGATATACTTTGATTCATTGTACCCTGGACTCTACCCTCTCTTCTACCCAGTGATTTAATCTCTTTGGCTCTTTTGGTGGGCTTATCATCAATCAATCATCAATCAAGAAATATTTGTTAAGCACTATTATATTCTAGGTGCTATGCTAATATGTACTGGGGATACAATGAAAAGCAAAAATATGGTGTCTGGTCTCAAAGGTCTCATGTTCTAATATGGAAGATGGCATGCAAACAATTATCTGCCTATAGGATATACAGTTTTCCAAAAAATCTTGGTAGAGATTTTAGTTTTAATAGCTTAAAATTGCAATAAGTCTTTTGGGCTACCAAATATAGAGAGTATCGATGGAAGCTCATCTCAGAGAAAAGTCTCTAGAAAGGTGGCATGGAGAGGGACCCAAGAAAGGTCTATTGTAGAATGTGGGACACCTAAGTGGAGTCTTTAAGGGCGTTAGAAGCACCTAGTTGAAATGCTAATTAAGAATGGGTTAATATAGTAAAAATTCCTGAAGCTAGGAATATTTGAGTTTAAATCCTTCCTCAGATATTAATTCCATGAGCTTGTGCAGAAAACTTAACCCTTTTGGATCTTCCTTCTTGAATCCATAAAATGGAGATAATAATACCAGCTACTTCCCAGAGTTATTATGAAGATAAAGTGAGGTAATATTTATAAAGTATATTGCAAAATTTAAAGTACCATTTAAATCTTCACTATTGTCATTATTATTATTATTATTATTATTATTAGTAGTAGTAGTAGTAGTAGTAGTAGTAGTAGTAGTAGTAGGTAGCGGTAGTGATAGTAGTAGTGGAATTGTTAATAGTAGCAACTATGGGATAGAGATAAGACTATTCTAGGAAAGAGGGACAGCAGGAAGATCTATGTTTCTGGAATATATTGAGAGTAAAGCATAAGAATACTGTAAAGTTCAGAAGGAGTCATGTTGTGAAAGACTTTAAATGCCAGAGATGCTTTTTATTTGAATCTGGAGGTAATAGGGAGATATTGGAATTTATTGTGTAGGGGAAAGAGCAGTGTGTGAAGTGGTCAGAACCTTGGCAACTAAAAGGAGGCATTATTATTCACCTTTTACAGTTGGGAAAACTAAATCCAGAGAGGAAAACCTTTCAGAAAAAAAAGAATTCTTGATTGTTCTATTTTCCTCAAGGTTCCTTCCTTAAATATTTTTGCTTTTATTTTCTTCTCAATTTTTGTATGTGTATGTGTTGTGTGTGTGTGTGTGCATGTGTGAGTATGTTCATCATCTTCCCATTTCCATAATTTTTCACAGACTGTCCCCCATTTCGGGAATCCTCTCAGTCCTCATCTTTGGCTCTTGAAATCTCTTTGAGGCTTGCCCATGGTCACATGTATTTGCTATTAAAGGTGGGATGTGAACTTTGGTCTACCCAATTCTAAATTCAACACTCTAATCTTCCCTGATTCACTGGAGTGTAGATTTGGAATTGGAAAGGATTTTTAGAGGTCATCTCATTTACTTCCTTCATTGCAAAAATAAATAAATAAATGAATAAAAATAGATATAAAAAAAGATTAGGGACATCATGTGATTTACCCAACAGCATATAGAAATGAAGTAGCAGTATTAAACTATAAATTCACCTTCTCTGCTTCCCAATCTAATATTCTTTCTACTGCACCACACTGCCTGCCTATTTCTACAGTATCCCTGGATACTTCTAAGTAACTTCTAAGACAGTAATTTCTATTGTCATCATTTTTTTTGCCATGACTACATCTTCCAGGTTTCTCTGAAAGACAGAGTTCTGGGCAACAGCTATCTTTTCTTGGTGGACAAGAGAGTTTATTTTTGTCTAGACTCAGTTTTTAATGCTACAATTTATACCTAAGGCAGCAAATAATAGAAGTTCTTTTCAAATAATCTCCCCTCCTGCTAAAATATTTGTTTTCCTAGGCTACTTTCTTTACTTTATGTCAACCACTAGGCTCTCAGAGTTGATTAGCAGATTGAAAACCTTTCTTATTAATGACTGTTAATTTTCCTTTCTTAAAAGAATAGACATTTGAATACATACATATGTTCATTTATCAGAGCTCCAAGGAGGTGTCTAAGAGTTCTCTGTGTGGGACATGAATAATTTTGTGAAAACGTGGGTGCAGACTGTGTGATACATCCACCCAGCTTTATAAAACAAAGTAAATGATTACCATCAATTACAATAACATCATTTGACAAGCCTGCAATTAATCTGCTGCTCTTCGGATAACTGTTGTTGCATATTGCTAGAGAAAATGCCAGGCATTAATTGACTCATCACTATCGGCAGTGATAGATGGTGCAGATGGTAATTCGATTATTCATCTTCAACAATGTAAATAAACTTGCCGGGAATCATTCTTCAGATTCCACTCGAAGGTTCCTTCAACACCCACGAACAAAACATGACTATGTCTAAGCATAGAAATAATAGGATTTTAGTTAGTACAAAGGTTCAGATCTGCCCAAGGAACTCCAGAAATATATCATATTCTCTCCATAAAATGTATAAAATAGAATTTCTTAATATGGACTCTGTGCTTTCAAATGGACCATGAAGTTGAATAGGAAATAAATTATATCTTTATTTCAGTATAATTAGTTTCCTTTGCAATCCTATACATTTCATTTTATGAACTCACAGATATCAGGTTCATAGGTTTTATCAGTCTGCTAAAACAGGGTCTATGTCACAAAAAAGGTTAAGTAATACCTCTGGAAAATATTTTGAAAATCGAAAATATCTTGTAACTCAGTGAATTTAACTCAGTAGCATGAGGCAGAAAAATCACTGAGTTTTGAGTCAGTGAACCTGAGTTCCAATCCTTTCTCTACTACTTACTACCTCACTTGTCCTCTCTAAGTCTCAGTTTATCTGTAAAATGAAAGATTGTCTCCAAGGTCCCCTCTAGTTCCAAATTAATGGGCCTTGCAATTTTCCCTTTACATATAGGGGGACTATTAATAGGGGACATTAAAGTGATGTACCCAAGGTCACATAGCAAGTACATGACAGAACCAGATTTAGATGCTGCTTCTCCTGATTTGGATTCCACCGCTTTTCCCCTGCATTAGATTGTTCTTTTAGACTCCTGCATGGTGTTCTGTATGATAATCAGATAAGACTTCTCCTTGATTAAGACATTCTCATGGTTTAGTTTCTTTTCCAGGCCACTAAAGTGCCCAGTAAAGCTTTATTAATTCATACTTCACTCATTTGAATTTTAAGACAATTTAGACAGTGACTGCACTTGTTTGCTTTAATAATTTCATTCTCCATTTGGGAGTGTAAGTTAATCATATAAACCAGACTACTCAATATTCCAGAATTTAAATTCTCAGTAGAAGAGCTTATTTTCAGGTACCCTCCAGTACCTTAGAAGTAACTATTTGCATACTCCTGGCAAGCTAGTTATAAATCATGCTTATTTATTCATTAAAAAGCAAGCAATCTATAAGGACTTTTACGAGGCTATGTGCTGGTCTTCTTGAAAGCAATATGTACTTGAAAGTAATAAAACTATGTTTCTTAATACAGACACACACATACATGGAGGAAATTTCAAAGCTTTAATGCATTCCTAAAACTTTAATAGTTTAAAACCTTTGCTAAGATTTTTGGGATGCTATAACAAGACAGACACATAGAGAGAGACAGAGATAGAAATAGAAAAGTAAGTAGATAGAGCATAGTCTTGAAATTTTCACTATATTAGACAATTTTTGCCATTAATTTGAGATTATACTGTTTCCCAAGTACCCCCAAAATAACTTGTCTCAAAAATCTTCATGCATTTGAAGCTTTGGAAGTTTTGGTAGCTTTCAATGGACTAAGATTTTTGGGACACTTGGTCTACTGATCTTCACTGTGGGATCATATTAAAGACACTGGGATGTAACAGGTTCATTTTTCTTCTTTCTTTCTTTCTTTTTTTTTTTTTGCTGAGGCAATTGGGGTTAAGTGACTTGCCCAAGGTCACACAGCTAGGAAGTATTAAGTATCTGAGGCCAGATTTGAACTCAAGTCCTCCTGATTTCAAGGCTGATGCTCTATCCACTATACCAACTAGCTGCTCCAACTGGTTCATTTTTCAATGCCCAACACTTGATTATCAAGTTCATATGTGACTAGAACAGGAGAAGGGCAAACCATGCAATGAAAATGAGGGTTATTAGTGTAAATATTTAGAGAGAGAAATATGGAGACAGAAGAGAAGACAGAGTGAAGCCTTGGGGTACATTAACAGTTAAAAATATGATCTGCATAATGAGTTGGCAAAGAAATCTATGTAGGATGCCAAGGAGGGAAAAAAAAAAACCTGGGAGAGAATAATGTTATGGAGAGAATATTCAGAAGGGAGTGTGTGCATGATCCACGGGTCAAAAGGTAGAAGAGAGATAAGAAGGATAAGGACTAACTAAAAAAAAAAAAAAAAACATTAGATTTGTAACTTCGAGAACACTGGTAGCATTACACAGAGTACTTTCAATTAAATAATGAGGTTGGGCATCAAATTGCAAAGCATTAAGGAATGAATAAAAAGAGAGAAAGTAGACAGTGAGTCTAGAATACTTTTTTTGCTGGGAGGAGTTTGCCTGAAAAGAGATAAAATAATGGTGTGTGTGTGTGTGTGTGTGTGTGTGTGTGTGTGTGTGTGTGTGTGTGTGTGATAGAGAGAGAGAGAGAGAGAGAGAGAGAGAGAGAGAGAGAGAGAGAGAGAGAGAGAGAGAGAGAGAGAGAGGAGGGGGAGAGAGTGAAAAGAGAAAGAGAAAGAGGGAGAGGGAAAGGAGGGGTGGAAGGAGAGGAGGAAGGAAAGAAAGGGGGAGAGAGAGTGAAGGGGAGAGAGGGAAAGAGAGATGGGGAAGGGAGGGAAGGAGAGAGATTCTAGTGAAAGTTTTTAAGGATGGGGGAGAATTAGGAATATTTGAAGAAACCAACAAATTGAGATAGAGAGAACAATTGAGGCAGTAATCTGTTGGAGAAGATAGATCAACAAGGATAGGATCAAAATCACTTATAGAGGGATTGGCTTTGGGAAAAAGACACTTGAGGAAAGGAGGAATATGTGAATATTGTTGACAGGAAAAGAAAAGAGACACAAGAGAGTGCATGCTGTAATGCTTTACCCTTATAAAATATTCTTACAAATGTTATTTCAGTGGTGCCAAAGGAGTGATAAAGCTATTTGCTAAAATCTTAAAACCAGAACCTAGTAGTTGTACTATTTATAAAAGAATGATGATCACTTTTGAATTTAACAGAAGGAAATTGGGCTTAATTAGTGACCTGCTTAGCAAAGATCACCCCACAAATGACCTTAGCTTAACAAATTCTAGTTAGCTTTCCCTGAGGTCATACAAGGCTACCCATCATGTACAGGAACAGATTATGACACAGCTGTTCTATAAGAGATCAGTCATACAATTTTGCCACTTGACAGTTATTTGACAATCATTAAAATTGGTCTCATGATACACATACAACAGGCAGGGGTGTTTTTGAATATGATGAGTTATTCACCAGTTGTTGAAAAGAGTGTCATAAGGAGGTTGTGGTTCAAGTACAATTCCCTAAGAAATTTTTTGAGAATGGGAATCATCAACTTCTAATCAGCAAAAATAAAGTGTTTTTTTTTTTTTTAAAGAAAAAACCCTTCCTTGGTATCTGGAGCATCCTCAGTCATAGTAAATTATAAGAGAAGAACTAGAGCTACTAAAACCCATTAGAAGCACTTACAGACTTTCCTCTTGCATGTATTTGCTATTTCCACCATTTGGTATCCTGGATGCTCCCTTGATATGGTAGATACCAGTCTTTGTAAGTGACAATTACATAAATGAATGTTCCTTTTTCCTTGGAAAGGGAAACAACTTACATCAACAATTCCAGTTAGTTTACATACCTCCCCAGAGAAAGCCTGTCCATTGAGTAGATGCTCTGACCCCTGGCTATCCTCACTTCCAAAGTGTAACCGGATTTCTTCCAGGCGATGACTGTATGTCATGGGTCCTCCAGATATATTGACCAAATGTTCCTTGTCCAGTCGGAGGGACACATGCCTCCCTGTGTTGTACATGGTCCCACTCACCTAAAAGACAATCCACAAAAGAATAAAGGTGAAGACTTTTTCCTTTCCATTCCTCTTTTCATAAAATAATCATAAAACTTTTTAACAGATTTGGAGCAATAATTCTCAAAAAAAGATGTGAAATAATTTATGCATTATCTTGGGGGTTGAATTTTGAATAATTTTTTCTTTATTTATTGATATGAATTCAACACGTGTGTGGGAAAACACTTTCTTTAATGAATTTGATGCTTTAGCCCTTTAAACAAGATTTAATTAATATTTAATTCATCAAGCATTCATCAAGCATCTATATGTACAATGCTCAGCAGAGAACTCGCATTCAAGGAATTTGCAATCCAATGAGGGAAGAAGGGAAAAAAAGACAAATACTTATATATAAAAGAAAGGTGTAGGCAAAGCACTATGAGAAATTTTAGGAGGAAGAAATCACTTTTATATTGGGCAGGAAGAGGAAGATTATATTCTTGGGGGAAATAGGATCTGAATTGGATTTTGAAGGAAAGGAAGGATTTTAACAATATCATTGATATATATTTTTAAACGTCATCTTCTACTCTAAATATATCCCTCCCCTCCATACACTCCATCTCTCTTAATAAAGACTAAAAAAAAAGGGGGGGGGAGTGGAGAGGAAGCAGTTTTGTAAAACTAACCAAGACAAAGAGCAACCCCAAACAGAATAGGTAATTATTTATGCACATAATCCCCATCTGAAAGAGGTGTATATTGTCAACTCTTATCTAGGGCCAAACTTGATAAATTGTAATTATACGGAATTCAGTTTCATTTGTTGTTGTTGTTTGGAAAGATTTTCAACTGGTAAGATAAAACCTTCACATAAATAAATGGGTTTAAAGAAAAGGTGGATTTTCAGCAGATAGTGATAGGAATATTTTACAACTACTGCTTCTATGATAGCAAGATATAGAACACCATTGTCTTCAAAGTACTGAAAATGAATATCATACAGAGAACAATGGAAAGGAAAATGGTGGATATGAGCTGGCTACAGCCAACGTGGAAAAAGGTCATCATCAGTTAATTATATGATAAGAAGAGAAGATGAGTTGATTACATAGTAAAAATGGGGGATGATAGATGGATATCTAGAGTGCACTGGTCTTCAGCACATTAGGTGGATCCACTTTTGTGAGTCAAACTTTCAGAAGGACAAAACCAAGAGTTAAACTAGATGATAAAGATGAGTTTTGAGCCATGCTATTGGTTTACTTGTATCATCTGATTCTTTTGCTCCTATCTATTGATTGCTGATTGGATTTAGAGAAAGTCACAACACTATGCTAATTGGTTATATTTTAGGTTCATGTTATCTAACTGGGCACTCACTATAGATAGATTATCAATAATGGAGAAATAAAGATTGCCTATTTCACAAAAACTATTCCAAAACTTTCTTATACTTCTTCATTTATCTGATGCATTTGTCCTCTGGTCACGCCTTCTTCGCTAAATTTTTGTAATATTATACTCTCTTAGTTCTATCTGAACAGTGGCTCCTTCTTAAGTACCTTTGCAGGTTCCTAATCTCATTCCTTTATTACTATGGATTTTCCTCAAGATTCTATCTTAGGCCTTCCTTCTCTTTTCTTTCTATATCCTTCCTCAGTAATCCATGTTTATAGATTTAATTATCATCTCTCTACAGAGAACTTAAAGATCTATATATCCAGTTCTAGGGTCTTTTCTGAGTCTCAGTCCTGTAGCATTCATTGAATATTGGCAATTTTAAAATAGATATCCTGGGCATATGTCCAACTCAGTGTCCCTAGTAGAAAGCATTATCTTTTTCATCCAAAAAGAAAATAATTGAAGATTTCAGAGAGAGAGGAGAAAATTTGCTGGAAAAGGCAGGAGATCATGAGATCAAATAAATAGTAAGAGGGCTTATTTTTGTCAAGAAGAGCTATCTCATTATCCAAGACTGGGGAAAAGAAGTTCAGATTCGGGGATAATATCAAGAGAAGATATATTTATGTGGATTACAAAAACATATTTTCTATGAGATCTGAATAATGCTAGTATTGAATCACATAACAGAAGGTGAAGGTAACTTTCAACTTAAGTATTAATAATTTGTTGTGTTTCATCTTATTCAAAACTCATCTCTTCTTTCCTTCCTTTTCTTTCTGGGTTCACTCCTTTTCTGAATTTCTGTATTTCCACAAAATGCCTCTGTTGCAGTTTCACCTGAAACATCCCTCCATGCCTGGGGCCACCTCACCTTGAAACACCCAACAGTTCCTGAGCCAGTATGATCCAAAATATCCCTCTATTGTGTTCAGTCATTTCAGTCATATCTGACTCTTTGTGATACCATCTAAGATTTTTTTGGCTGGGATGGTTTCCAATTTCTCTGTGTAGCTCATTTTGCAGACAAGGAAACTGAAGCAAACGGGATTAAGTGACATAGTCGTAAATGTCTGATGTCAGATCTGAGCTCACAAAACCATATTTTCCTGACATCAGATGAGGGATTCTTATCCACTGCTTCAACTAGGTGCTCATACCACTGTACCAGCTCCTTTATTCCAAGGGTGGTCCTCTATTTGGAATTAGCTGACCTCCATTACTCCATTACTAGCATAGCTAGCTGTGCTTCTGTCTTTCTGGGCTTCAACACTGTGCTACCATATGGATATATTCTTTCCTCTTTTTCCAATCCCCCATGCTTTTTGTTTTATATTTTTTCTTGTCTTTATATTTTTTATATTTTTTCCTTTTCTTCTTATATGTATATATATATATATATTTTTCTTATATATATATGTATATATATATCCCCAACACTTAGCACACTGCCTGAAACATAGTAAATACTTAATAAATACTTGTTGCTTTTCCCTGTCTTGCCCAGGTGAATAACATGGAAGGAGACATATGACAATCTTAAAATCCAGGTGTGAAAATCCCAGGTGATTTCTGAGTATGAGATAAATGCCCCATGATCTAGTTCTCCTCTCTCACTGTCTCCCTTCTTCTTCTACTTCCATTTACCCATTCCCACAGTAGAGTTTGTATATGCTCAAAGGATCAGTTAATGAATATGTATTTATTGATTTTCTCCTATATCCTAGATGTTATGAGGGATAAAAGGGAGTAGAACAGGAATTTGATATGTTGCCAGATTTCTTGAGAACATTGTAGGGAAATAGAATGTCTTCTCTCTTAAAAGAAGGTTCCTGCTGTTCCCCATATAGATGTCTCAGTCTCAGGTGCACAAAGGAGCTTTGATGCTTGCTCAGATTATCTTCGATGAAGGCATCCATGCAGTAGGGGAATACAGAATATCTTCTTTTAGAAGCATCCCTGCTATCTTCCACATAGGTTACATGAGCATTTATCAAAGCTCTGTTATATTCTTGTCCTCAAGTTGCATGCAGTCTAAGGCAAAATCATTTGTTCAACCATAATTAGGAGGATGGGGAGGCAGAGTAGAGAATTGGGAAATAATGGAAAAAACCCTAAGGTTACTGTGAATCATCAGGTTTTAGAGCTGGAAGAAGTCTTAAGAGGCTGAATTTCTCTTTTTAATATGCTTCATGTTAACACTGTCATAAAGGAAAAGATTTATAACTTTAGTTTTTTCAAAGCCTTCTGTTTCTGGCACTCAATTGAGTTTTTATGGCTTGTGGTGAATGATCAAATATATTTGCATACATTGACACATAGAAAATCTAGAAGTAATAAGAATAAAAAAAGAGAGCCTACAGAGGCTAGCTAAAGAGTTAACTGTGTATAAAAGGAGGCCTCTGAAATTTAGAAACTTGTATTTTTATGCATAGTACAGGGCTTAGAAAAAAAAAGTCCCACTTAGGAAAACTGTGCCTTTGTATCCCAAATGTTTCTACATCTCACCCTCCCCTCCCGATTCTGCCCATGGTAAATGGAGTGGGATGGGAAGAGGAATTATGGTCTCCATTTTTCATGTGGCAATACCAAAGTGAGCACATGGCAGATTGATGATTGGGGTTTATCTCAGACTTAGGCAAACTACAGCTCAAAGGCCAAATCTTGGTCCACTGCCTACTGGATTTGGCTTGTGGGTTAGAGACTGATTTCTTCCAGTCTATCCAATTCCTCATTTGCTAACCCTAAAATGAACTTACTTTTGATTTGTAAATGGTGGATACCCCTTGCTAATCTTACTGTGATATAGTTGAGTGATTTTGCTCTGCTGTTTGTATGTTCTGTACCTGTTGTTTAGATGTTCCTTACAACTAGAAGCTTGGTATAGAGTCAGAAAAACCCAGATACAAATCTACTTTCAGATACTTAGTAGTTGTGAGACCCTGGAAAAATCAATTAATCTTTCTCAGCTTCAGTTTTCTCATCTGAAAAATGGGAAAAATAATAACACCTACCTCACAGGGTTATCATGAGGATCAAATTAGATAATGTTTGTAAAGTAACACTTGGCAAATCATATATAAATGCTAATTATTATTATTACCATTATGATAGTATATATATGCATATGTATATATATGAGATAATATTACCGTCATTATCACTCAATCTCCCTTTGAGGATGAGCTCACAGAGTAAAAGACTAGGTCAATGTAGTTCTCCCAAACATGGGCCAAACTTGATCTATTCTCTGTTCACTGAATACATCATGTACAATCCCCATTCACTGCTTTTTCTTCACCACACTTATAGGATTATAGGTTTTAGAATTATAAAGAGACCCTAGAAGTAACAGCTAACTCATAGGGTTGTTGTGAGAATCAAATGAGATCATACTTGTAAAATGCTTAACACACATGTAGCAGATACTTAGTAAATACTTATTCCTTTCCCTTTCCTTTAGAGGCCATCTAGTTCTAATTTTTCATTTGAGGTTCAGAAAGATTAAGTGCCTTGCATAAATCTCACAAGTTATATTAAAAGGCAGAACTTAGATTTGGATACCATCTCTACTTTTCTCTACCCATCTGATTTTGATAATTTTCCAGCATCAACCCATAGTCCCAACTGTTCCAAGAGACCTTGCCTAATCACTTCAATTCTTACTTACCTCTGATTTTTTAAAGTCTGAGGCAACTTAGTGTCTGACATGTATTATTCTACATTGGTAGTGACTTTTTTTCCCCAAAGAGACAATAAATTCTTTAAGGTCAAGGGATTGATTTTTAATGTCCTTTGTCTCTCACAATTATGGTGTCTAACACTTCATGGTATCTCACTCTTCATGACCCCATTTGGAGTTTTCTTGACCAAGAAACTGGAATGGTTTGCTATTTCCTTCTCCAGCTCATTTTACATATGAAGAAATTGAGGCAAACAGGGTTAAGTGATTTGCCCAGTGTCAGCTGATAAGCTAGTAAGTGTCTGAGGTCAGATTTGAATTCAGAAAGATGAGTCTTCCTGATTCCAAGCTCAGCGCTCTATCCATCGTACTATCTAGCTATCCCTTACACTTGTCTTGAGAGGCAAATTGACTTAGAAAACCACAAGGTATTATATTTGCATTCATTTTATTAAACATTTTTCAATCATATTTTAATCTCTTCAGGTAGCACTGGGAACTTTTGCAGACAGTGAGGTTGATATCTTTGTTGTACAACACCAAATCACATAGCTTGCACGTAGTAGGTATTCTATAAATATTTGCCTAGTGGCAGGTTGTTGATTTGAGTTAGGTGATAGCAAGAGCTGGGATTTCAACCCAATTGCCCTCTGTAATTAATAGTTCATTGTTGTCAAAATAATATCAATAAATGTTGACCATACAATGGGTACCAATTTTATATTATGAAGAGACTATTGACATTTGTATCCCAAAGCTCTTCAGATGCAGAAAGTAGCTCCTGAAAATTTGAAGATGGGGAAACAGAAAAAAAGGAAACTGATGGAAATCCCATATACCATTGCTCTATGCTTCTCCATGTGTCAATCTGACCCTGTGGCTCTCTATCTCTTAATTTGGTGCCATCGTGAAACAATCTGAGTGAAGTGTGAAGGCAATGGGAAGGATGGCGTTACTTGCGCCATTTGACTTTTGCTGCTTAACAATTAAAGATGGTCCTCTCTGAACCTCCCTTGAAACTGAAATAACATTAATTTGTATTAATCAGAAGAAGACGTGTAGCCAGGGTATGCTTTGTTGCACTTTAATTTAAAAGTAGAGGCTTGACAACATTATGTATGATATCTAGCCGTACATCTGCACTCTAGTAATTAACATTGCGGCTGTGTCATTTTATCTGTAATGCTAATTACTGTGTTTCAAATGAACTATTTTGGTGCACAGCATGTTGGGAAAAGGGGCATTGTTCAAGCTCAGAGAATGGAGGAGGGCAGGGGGCAGGATGTGCAATTTTCCATTTCTGCAATGGATACAAATCGCCATCTTGCTTTGTTTTAAACTCAAAATAAGGAGACAAAAAACAAAAACAAAAACAAAAACACTTTAGCAAACTGACATGTTCAATAAGTTGTCCCACTATGCAAGAATGCAAGATCTCTGTTTGTTTCTGATTAAAGACATGGTAGGAATTTTAATTTCTTTCTATCTGGAGGCATGGCCAATAAATGAACAAGTGGTAAGTTCTCCTTTGGGGGAGCAGAGTACTGGTATTGGAAGATCTAGCTGCAATGCTTTGAATCCTATAGATTGCCTAGGGAAAGAAAGCCTATGTGAGGATTAGGAAGACAAAGAATGGAGTCACTCAAATACTTTGTGTCTAGGATTCCCACTTTTAATCATTACTTACCCTGGGAGAGGGTTGATTACACAATAGAGAAAATTTAACCATAAGTGTTTAATTAAACATGTTGCAGACTTTACTTTGTAAAATAATGTTTGCCAAGAGTTATGTGTATATAAATTTTTTAAAGAAACTGAACTGAACTAGGGGAGTTCACTATTCAAAATAGGGGTTTTCAATCTGTGACTTATGTATCCCTTGGGGGGTAGATTTTTGGGATTCCAAGTACATGGAGAAGAAAAATCATTTTATTTTCACTAACCTCTAACTGAAACTATTTCCTTTAATTTTGAGTGTAGTCAACAAATTTTATTTTCAGAAAGGATCTGTAGGCTTCACCAGCCTATTCAAAGGGTCCCTCACACACACAAGAACCTCTGATTAAAAAAAAAATCTGGTAAATTCTTTGATTTATTAAACCTTGATATTTGTTAATTTAATTATTTTATAAATTTGAATTTTCAAATATAGCAAAGTTGGTGTTATATAGTGTTTTATTAGCCCAAACTCTTTAATGGACACATCTGCTATGTGAATAATATCATTATAATTTAATTGTTTGAAAATGGATAATTTATATACAGTTAAACTACTGAATCTTTGATCAATCAATTCTGATCTGCATTTAGTGAAAAGATTGAGAACAAGCTCTATCACTATATGATTTATTTACCTTTATTCTTATTCTTTTATATTTTTTCTCCACTCCTGTTCCTTCCTTCCTCACTTTTGATTAAACATTCTCTAAATGTCACTTAAGAATATATAAATGTTATAGGCCTAAGAAGTCACATTTAAAATGAAGTTGAAGACCATATGTGACTCATTCCTTATGTGGGATTCTGGGTACTACATCTCAGCAAGACCATTGACTAACTGCTCCCTAGAGGAGGGAAACCAGAATGATGAAAAAGAAGACTGGAGGCTATGATAGTTGAAAGAACTGGGGATGCTTAGTCTAAAGAAAACAAGTCTTTGGGGAACATGAGAGCTATCTTCATGTAATTTAAGAAAAGAGATCTGACTTTCTTTGCTTTGCCTCAGAGAGCCAAAGTGAGAGCAAAGGGTAGAAGTCCTTCCACCCCTTGGAAAGGGAAATGGTCTTCAGACATAGTTAATATAGACTTTAACAACTTTTTATTGTATCATGGTATCAGTGAAAAATAAAAGTATTTATTTGAAATTTAAAGAGAGAGAGGAAGAGAAGATAATCATTTTATTTTTTCTAAGAGTTTTAGGGTTCTCTAAAACTTCAGGGAAAAAATGTACATTCTTGATCAAGCAGAGACTGGATAGCCAATTGTTGGAGATGATAAAGAGGGGATTCTCATTGACACATGGGTAGTAAGGTCCTTTTAGTCTCTTTATGTGTAGTTTCCTTGTAATGAATGATATCCAACACTTTATTATCTAGCATTTTATGCTGCTATTTCTAACTTAAGATATATCCTCAAAGAGAACCAGAAAATAAAGTTCTATAAAAGAGGGATCACTATCAGTCTTAAGAACTCTCTATGCACTTCAACATAGTGCTGGACTCAAAGAAGTCACTTGATAAATATTTACTGATAACTTGATTTGTTGAGCAATGGATTGGGCAGTTGGTTCCTGACTAGTCCCCTAGCCCAGAAAACTCATAATCACAAGGTTTTAATAAAAAATTAAACTAATTTTAAAAATTTGACCATTGTCAACCAGATGATATCTTTATGAGGTACAAATGAGTGTTTTAAATAAATTAAAATGAGCTACTTCATTGGATGAATAAAAATTGGACATGCCTTTGTAGGCCTTTAAATAGCTAAGGTTTAGATAAATTAATCAGTCTTAAGGATGAAGTACCCAGCTACTAAAGAGAAAATTACCTTCAAAGTAGGAGAGGATTTCTCTTTGATCTCCCTTCTATATAGTGTCACAATTAATCGAACTTATTCAATCAAGAGAATTCATCAGAGAGAAGAGACAAATTCCAGACATACATGGATACAATAAGGCAGTTACTTGAGGGAAAAAGCAACTTCTAGACTTAGAACATATGGGAACAGAGAATGCTTCTGGTTATAGATTTGAGCTAAGCTAAGTAATATACCCAATAGAGATACTGCGCCCAGCAAGAAACTTTGAGAAGACTCCACAAGATAGAAATGACTTTGAATCTTGATGTTATGGGAGTTGCAATTTGGTTTGGCCCCACATGCTGTACTTGTGTCTGCTTCACTATCACCATACTTTTAATTTGTGTCCATTCTTCCCATGGATATTGCATATATTTGTGAGAAAAAATTGTGGGAATAATGTTTTATAGTTTCTGTTCTTATAATGTCATCTTATTAAATGCCTCTGATAAAAGTAAATTTAATCAACTGACTGACTGCTAAGAGTAAGTACAATAATAGGGGAGACATGAGTAGGAATGTAGTCACACAGAGTTACCCCTGGAATCTGAAGTCACACCTAGTCCCTTAGGAATCCAACTCTCTAGTAGGAGTACAAGTTGGACAGTTAGTCCAAAGAGTGGTGCTAAAATTAAATGATAGAGAACATTTCATAGGTTTTGTAGGAATTTGTCATATTAATTGACTATTGGGGATTCCTAAATTATTCACACTTGCCAATTGTGAGTTTATATTGTATATCAAAAAAACCCCAATCTTTTTTTTTAAATTTTATTTGCATAACATATGTGTGGGTAATTCTTCAACAATAACCCTTAAAAAAATCCCAATCTAATAAAAATTGGGGAAAATCTTTAAAAACTGATTTTGCAAAATGAAACTAATGAAGATCACTTGACTTAATGGAGTTAGCAAGTATCTGTTCAACATTTATTTCTGCAGAGCATGCTTGAATGAACATTAGGTTCAGAAATTTGAAATATTCAATAACTAGTTATTTGGTTCACTTGATGCAAAGTATCTATTAGGTTGTTTTTTCTCTTTTAAAGTAGTGCAATTAAAATATATTCCAATATAACTTAGAAATAATTAGTTCCCTACAGTTTAAATGGGAAAAATGAAAATATGGAAAGGCTGCAAAAGAACTAGGATTCCATCTGTTTTAAAAGAAGAGGCAGCTGCTTTGTTTTTCTATGCATAAAACTTTAAAATCAATATTCCCAGCCTCAGTCATCCTCTTATACTTCAATTCCACATCACAAATTGCCACCAAGATATTCTGTAGGCATCTCAAGTTCAACATACACAAAGAGGAACTCTGTATTTTCTCTTCACTTAAGATTTCCTATTTTGGTTTCTTTTTTTCCAGTTATCTAGGTTCACATCCTCAAAATTATCCTTATGTCTTCTCTCTCCCTTGATACCCACACTCAATCATTTGATAAGTCTGTTAATTCTATTTCTGTGACATTTCTAGAATCTATCCTCTCCTTTCATCCATAAGTCACTACTCTAGTTCAATCAATCAATCAATAAGCACTTATTCATTCTTTGCATGTATATCCTGGCTCCTAATAGAGGGAAAATAATGATAATTAATAATAAGGGCCTAGCACATACTAAATAAGTTTTTAATGATAGATTAAACACCTACTAAGTGACTGCCCCTTTTCAGTCTCTCCTCCACAAACCCAGACTATTGTAACAGCTTCTTAATTGTTCTCTTTCCTTCCAAGTTTTCCCCTCTCCAATTCATCTCTCACAAAGCTGACAAAATATCAAAGCCCTAACCATGTTACATTGAAGGGCCATCAGTGGTTTCTTATTGCCTCAAAGATAAAATACAAGTTTCTCCACTTGTAATATAAAGCCCTTTATAGACTAATTCCAAACTGTCTTTCCAGGCTTATTTCATGTTACTTCTTTTCATGGATTCTTTATTCCAGCCAAACTGCTCTTCCCTGGCACTCCATCTTTTGTCTCCATGCCTTTGCACAAACCATTCTACATGTTTGAAATGTAGTTTCTCTTATATGTCTTAAAATCATCAGCTTTCTTTCAAGGCTCAGATCAGGCATCACCTCCTATGGGAAGCCTTTCCTGATCTCTTGGTGGTTAGTTCTCTTTGCCTCCTCAGATCATATTTTATTCACTTATCTGCATAAATATTTTATATCTCCACGCTATAAGGTAAGCTCCTCAAGAGCAGAGAATGCTTTTCATTTTGCCATTACAACTTGAGTATCCAACATATTGTCACACACAAAGTCAGAGATGCTTAACAAATGCATGCTGAAAAAAATAAATGGGTAGGTGGATGGATGGATGGATGAATCTGACTGCCATTAAGTCATTTGCTTATTAATTGACCTGGGCTGTTACAGGGAAAAGGGCTTTCAAAATCACTTTAAATAAATAATCTTATGAGTTTCTTTTACACTCTGACTAAAGCTTCATCAGTGTCAGAGAGATGCCCTAATATCTTCATGCCAACTGGATTTGTTACTTAGCTCCTGCTGTTTAGGAGAAGCTCCAGGTTGTACTATTGTAGCCACATAGCATTTTGTTGCCTTGAGAGGTGTACTCCATATTGCAGATTAAAATAGTGGGATTGGACAGACACTCTGATATATAAATCATGTCCTTTCCTTCCAGTTGAAAATTTCTGTTTTATATCTTAGACTTTTGACAATGATATTAATAAGTTTAAGATGGTCAGTACATTTGACACTGTTGATCATCCTCTTCTCCTGGATACTTTCTCCTTCCTGAGTTTTTGTGACATTACTCTTTCATTACTTCTGTTCCTACCTGTCTGACTATTCCTTTTAGTCTACTTTGGTGATTCAGTATAAATGTTATATCCCTGAATTGTAGTTGAGTTCTTTAAGGTTCTCTCCTAGGTTCTTTTCTTCGATTCTTTCTCTATACTTTTAGGGAAACCTTATCAGTTCCTATGGACATTATCTCTCAAAATGATCCACAGATATACATGCCTATATGTATGTATACCCACTATATAGGTACATATGTATATATCAATGTGTGTGTGTATATATAGATCTCTCTCTCTATATATATACACAGATATGTACAAATGTACCTAAATGTATATACATATGTATATCTATAATACATGCACATATATGTATTTTTATATATACAGCACAAAAATGAGATTGGCTTCATATTAATAGTATAGTATAGTATGGTATAGTATAGTATGGTATAGTATAGTATAGTATAGTATAGTATAGTATAGTATAGTATAGT
>JAJPUD010007531.1:75755-105842 GCA_023553655.1 Myrmecobius fasciatus | reverse complement strand
TTTTTTTGTTTTTGTTTGACTGATTCTTGAAGTCTTATTGAGTCATTCATTTCAATTTGTTCAATTTTAATTTTTAAGGTATTATTTCCTTCAGTTATCTTTTTTAGCTCCTTTTGTAACTGGCCAATTGAATTTTTGGTTCATTGCATTCTTTTTCCATTTTGCCAATTTTATTTTTCAGTGAATTGTTATCTTTTTCCAATTCACTATTTTTATTTTCTAGTGAGTTGGTGACTTTTTCCAATTCACCAATTTTGTTTTTCAGTGAATTGTTGTCTTTTTCCAATTCAGTATTTTTATTTTCCAGTGAGTTGGTGACTTTTTCCAATTCACCAGACTTATTTTCCAGTTTTTCACATCTCTGTTGCAGAGCAATATTTCCTTCTTGCACTGCTCTCAATTTATTTCCCCAATCTTCTTCTAGCTCTCTTTTGAGATTCTTTATGCAATCTTCCAGGTAAGCCTTCTGAAAGGGAGACTAGCTTAAGTCCGCCTTTGTGGCTTCATCTGGGATTGTTTTCAGAATCTCAGGATCTGGGGACTTCTCTACTTTCTTTCCGTAAAAGCTGTCTATGGTGAGAGCTCTCTTCTGCTTCTTGCTCATGATTTTCAGCTGAGGTATCAGTCACCAGCAGGGAATTCTGCAGCAGCAATTTCAATTTGCCCTGGGGCAGTTTGCCAAGTTGACTTCCGGTCTGGGGCTGATTGTGCTAGATCCGCACTAGGACCACACTTTCAGCTGCTCTCAATCCACCCTTTACCAAAGGTAGATCTGCCAAAGCACCTGCCTGCAAGCAGAGCAAAGTGGCCCAAGCATCTCCCAGGGACTTCCTAGCAGCCTAAAATCTTCTGGTCCTTCCCAGCCCCGGACTTGCACCCCGGCTGCGCGCTGGCATCTGAGTGCTGGCGTCTGAGCGCTGGGAACTGCTCAATCCCCTGCCCGTCTAAAACTGACCTCCGGAGTTCTTTCAAAGTAGATATTTGATAGAAGTGTGTTGTATTCCAAGTGTTTGGTGAATCCCTCACTCCAGAACCAATTCAGAGGCTCAATTTGTCTGGGTCTGAGGGAAGGTCTCAGGATCTCACAGAGAACACTGTCTGCAGTTCGCCATCTTGGCTCCCGGGTGAAATAAAAATTGAAAAAATCCACCAATAACCTCCTAAAAAAGATCCCAAGATGAAAACTCTTAGAAATATTATAGCCAAATTCTGGAACTCCGAAGGGAAGAAGAAAATATTGCAACCATCCAGAAAGAAATAATTCAAGTATTCTGGAGCCACAGTCAGGATAACACAGAATTTAGCAGCTTTTACATTAAAAGATTAGAGGGCTTGGAATATGATATCCCAGATTGGAATATGATAGCCAGATATGGATGCCCACCAGTTGGTGAGTGGCTGAATAAGTATGGTATATGAATGTTATGGAATATTATTGTTCTATTAGAAACGATCAGCAAGATGATTTCAGAAAGATCTGGAGAGACTTACATGAACTGATGCTAAGTGAAGTGAGCAAAACCAGAAGAACATTGTACACAGCAACAACAAATTATGTGATGATCAATTGTGATGGATATGGCTTTTTTCAACAATGATGATTCAGGCAAGTTTCAATGGTCTTGGAATGGAAAGAGCTATCTGCATCCTGAGAAGGGACTGTGCAGACTGAATATTGATCACAATATAGTATTTTCATTTCTTTTGTTGCTGTTTGCTTGCATTTTGTTTTCTTTCTCATTTTTTTTTTCCTTTTGGATCTGATTTTTCTTGTGCAGCATGATATGGAATGTGGAAATATGAATAGAAGAATTGCACATGTTTTTCATATATTAGATTACTTGACTCTAAAGGAGGGGGTGGGGAAAAGGGAGGGAAAAATTTGGAACATAAGTTTTGCAAGGGTGAATATTAAAAATTATCTATATATGTGTTTTGAAAATAAAAAGTTATAATAAAATAAAATAAATTTCTCCCTATATGCATTCATCTCCTTTAAAACTATCCCTTATAACAATAAAAATTTTTAAAGGAGGGAGATAGAGGAAAATAAGCAAATTGATCAAACACTGGAAAAATCTGACTATGCAATTTTCCATACCCATGAACCTCATTCATACCTCTGAAAAATGGGGGCAGAGAAAAACCTGGAAAGACTTAAATGAATTGAAGCAAAGTCAAATGAGCAGAACCAGGAGAACACTGTACATAATAACAATATTGTACAATAAAAAAACTGAGTAACTTAGTTATTTTTAGCAATAAAATTATCCAAGATTATCTTGAAGGACTCATGATCAAAGATGTTATCCACCTCCAAAGAAAAAACTGATATTGTCTGAATATGCACTGAAGCCTACTATTATATACAAATATATAAATATAAAATATTTATATATTTGACATGATTGCACATGTATAACCTATAACAGAATGCTTACTGTCTCAATAAAGGGCAGGGGAAGAAGGGAAGGATAGAATTTGGAACTGAAAACTTTTTAAAATGTTAAAAATTGGCTTAACATGTAATTATATACATATTTTAATTAAAACTTTTTATTTGCAAAACATATGCATGGGCTCTTTGCAGCTCGCGCCGACCATGGGGATCTCCCGGGACAACTGGCACAAGCGCCGCAAGACGGGGGGCAAGCGCAAGCCCTACCACAAGAAGCGCAAGTATGAGCTGGGCCGCCCGCCCACCAACACCAAGATCGGCCCCCGCCGTATTCACACCGTGAGAGTCCGTGGGGGCAACAAGAAGTACCGGGCGCTGAGGCTGGATGTGGGCAACTTCTCCTGGGGCTCCGAGTGCTGTACGAAAAACGAGGATTATTGATGTGGTCTACAATGCATCCAACAATGAGCTGGTGCGGACCAAGACGCTGGTAAAGAACTACATTGTACTCATCTACAGCACTCCTTACCGCCAGTGTTACGAGTCCCACTACGTGCTGCCTTTGGGCCGGAAGAAGGGAGCAAAACTGACTCCTGAGGAGGAAGAAATTTTAAATAAAAAGCGGTCAAAGAAGATCCAGAAGAAATATGAGGAGAGGAAGAAGAATGCCAAGATCAGCTCTCTCCTGGAGGAACAGTTCCAGCAGGGCAAGCTCCTAGCCTGTATAGCATCAAGGCCGGGCCAGTGTGGTCGAGCAGATGGCTACGTGCTGGAAGGCAAAGAGCTGGAGTTCTACCTAAGAAAGATCAAGGCCCGAAAGGGCAAATAAACCTTAACTTGGACATTGATTAAATAAAACCCCCATATTGGTTAAAAAAAAAAAAAAAAACATATGCATGGGTAATTTTTCAATATTGACCCTTGCAAAGTCTTCTGTTCCAAATTTTTCCCTCCTTCTCCCATCCTGTCCCCTAGATGGCAGGTAGTCTAATACATGTTAATTATGTTAAAATATATGACAAATCCAATATATGTATACATATTTATACAGTTATCTTTCTGTACAAGAAAAATAAGATCTACAAGAAAAAAAACCTGAGAAGGAAAACAATTCAAGCAAATCTCAACAGAAAGTGTGAAAATGCTATGTTGAGGTCCCACAGGCCTTTCTCTAGGTGTAGATAGCTTTCATCATCACTGTACAATAGGAACTGGTTTGAAACATCTCATTGTTGAAGAGAGCCATGTCCATCAGAATTGATCATAGTATAGTTTTGTTGTTGTCGTGTATAATGATCTCCTGGTTCTACTCATTTCACTTAGCATCAATTCAGGCAAGTCTCTCTAGGCATCTCTGAAATCATCCTGCTGGTCTTAACATGTAATTATAGGGGAAAAAAATAGTATTTTAAAAAGGAAAAAAAAGCATACCTTGTACACAAAAATATACAACTCATACATATTGAGTTGAAGAGTCTAAAATATCTCCAAGGTTAAAAGAGAAGGAGTCATGAAAATTTTAGAGCAAAATAATTGCACATGTTCATACTAAAAAAAAAAAAAAAAAAAAAGTAAGACAAAATAGTAATGGTGAAAAGAGCTCTGAAATGAAAATCTGGATTCAAATTCCTAACTCTGCCAATGCAGCTCTGCCCCAAAATAGTTCCCTTCCATCTCCTTCTTCCACTTACTCCAGGGTCTTGTCCACATTGCTGTCCCTTGACCAAATTCCCATGCCTGATCCTGTGAATCAGATTTCTAGGGCTTTCACAGAACATATTACCACCTACCTGGAAGCTGGAACTACAAAAGGGACCTCAAATATCCAAGTCCTTCTTCAATGGTTCTCTCTCCAACTACTGCCATTCTGCCTGGACTTACTTCTCACTGATTAGCTCTCTCCCACCTCTGATATACTTCCTATCTCAGTGATTCTGAACAAACTCCAATCAATTTAACTCTGTCCTGAATAATCCTGAATCTTTTTTTTTTCTGAGACAATTGGGGTTAAGTGACTTGCCCAGGGTCACACAACTAGGATGTATTAAGTGTCTGATGTCAAATTTGAGCTCAGGTCCTTCTGACTTTAGAGCTAGTGCTCTATCCACTGCACCACCAAGCTACCCCATCCTGAATCTTTTACTCCCTTATCCTATAGCAGGTTAAAACTCGCTAAACCCCAACCCTGCATTGCCCCTCCATCTGCCTTATTCAAATGTTGATTTCCTTCAGGAAATCACAAAACCATGATGATTGGTTCCCCTACAAATTTGTTATCTGATCTCAACTGGATCCCTCACTACATCATGGAAATTACCTTAACTTTCATTATCCAACTCTCCAGAATGGCTGTTGTAAAATATTTTCTCTCCTCAAACCGCCCATAACATTCCACCCTTTCTGCTAACAACCTCAACTCATGCTTCATGGGAAAAAAAAGTTGAAAAAATTTACTTCTTCTCTCTTGCCTCCTCTCTTTGATATCACTCAGATATTTCTCCTTACTCATATTCCATTCCAGTCGCAGATGACCAGATGGTCTTTCTCCTTGATCACATTTTTTCCCCTAAAAAGATTCCCCTACCATTATAATCCCCACTCTCTCATCTTCAATCTTTCTCTCTACTTGCTTCTTCCCTGCTCCTATCAACATGTCTCTTTCTTTTTCATCCTTAAAATATTTTCACTTGATCCTATTCTCCCTAAAAGCTATTGTGCCCATCCAAGGGCTCTGATGAAGGCCTCATTTCTAAAATATATAGAGAATTGACTCAAATTTATAAGAATACAAGCCATTCCCAACTGATAAATGGTCAAAGGATATGAACAGACAATTTTCAGATGAAATTAAAACCATTTCTACTCACATAAAAAATGTTTTAAAACACTATTAATCAGAGAAATGTAAATTAAGACAACTCTGAAGTACTACTACACACCTCTCAGATTGTCTAAGATAATAGGAAAAGATAATGATGAATGTTGAAGGAGATGTGGGAAAACTGGGACACTAATGCATTGTTGGTGGAGTTGTGAAGTGATCCAACCCATTCTGGAGAGCAATATGGAACCAGGACCAAAGGGCTATCAAACTGTGCATATCCTTTGATCCAGTACTGTCTCTATTGTGTCTGTATCCCAGAAATCTTAAAGGAGAGAAAGGGACCCACATGTACAAAAATGTTTGTGGTAGCCCTTTTTGTAGGTGGCTAGAAACTGGAAACTGAGTGGGTGCCCATAAGTTGGAGAATGGCTGAATAAATTGTGGTATATGGATGTTATGGAATATTATTGTTCTGTAAGAAACAATTAGCAGCAGGATGATTTCAGAGAAGCCTGGAGAGACTTACATGAACTGATGCTAAGTGAAATGAGCAGAACCAAGAGATCATTGTACACAGCAACAAGAAGATTATGTGATGATCAATTCTGATGGAATTCTCTCAACAATGAGGTGATTCAGACCAGTTCCAATGGTCTTGTGATGGAGAGAGCCATTTGCACCCAGAGAGAAGACTGAATGTGCATCACTACATATTTTCATCTTTTTTTGTTGTGGTTTGCTTGCTTTTTTGGTTTTTTTCTCATTTCTTTTCTTTTTTGCTTTTTCTTGTGCAGCATGATAAATGTGAAAATATGTATAGATGAACAGCGCATGTTTAACATATATTGGATTACTTGCCATCTAAGGGAGAGGATGGGGGGAATGGAGGAAGAAAAAAAATTTGGAACACAAGATTTTGCAAGGGTGAATGTTGAAAACTACCTATGCACATATTTTGAAAATAAAAAAAGAAAAGAAAAGAAAAGAAAAGAAAAAAAAAAGCTATGGTATCCTATCTCTTTCCATTCTTAGCTAAACTTCTTAAGAAAGTCAGCTCCAGGGGCAGCTGGTTGGCATAGTGGATAGAGCACCAGCCCTGGAGTCGGGAGGACCTGAGTTCAAATCTGACCTCAGACACTTAATACTTCCTAGCTGTGTGACCCTGGTCAAGTCACTTAACCCCAATTGCCTCAGGGGAAAAAAAAAGTCAGTTCCACTAAGAAACTCTATTTATTTTCCTCTCTTCTATACCTTCTGCAATCTAGCTTCCAACCTTATCATCTAGCTCAAACTGTCTTCTCCAGTCACCAGTGATCCAGTTGTCAAATCTACTGACCTTTTCTTATTCCTTATTCTTTTTGAGTTCTCTGAAAACTTGACATTGTAAAACACCCTGTTCTCCTGGATATTATCTCCACTCTAGGTTTTAGGGGTCACTGGTCTCTATTGATATTCTTACCTGTCTGACCTTTCCTCAGTCTCTTTTGCCTTTTCATTTGTCACTGTGGATATACTTCAAGGTTTTGTCCTAGGCCCTTTTCTCTTTTCACTCTCTACAAACTCATCTGATGATCTCATCAGTTTCCATGGGTCAATTTCTGTCTTTATGCAGATGATTCCCATAGCTATTTCCCAGTCTTAGTCTCTGTCCTGAGCTACAGTAATAAATCAATTATTTGTTGGTCATAGGTATCTCAAACTTAACTGGAATACAGAACTCATCATCCTTGACTCCCAGTCTAATCCACTTCCCAACTTTCCTATGACCACTGAGGGCACCACCAAATCACTTCTAGTTATGCTAGATCTACATAACCTGAGGGTTGTCCTCAACTCCCCATCCCAGCTCACCTTTCAAAACCAATCCATTGCAAAATCTTAATTCTTTTAACATTTACAACATCTTTCATACATTTCCAATTCTCTCTACACATAAAGCTATCAGGCTAGTTCAGATAGCTTATCACCTCTGAGGGATTTCCCTATCTGTAGTCTCTCTCCATTTAGCCTAATCCATCCTTCAATCAATCAATACTTAATGAGCACCAACTTTGCCCCAGACATTGCAGACACAAATATAAAGAAACAATTCTTATTCACAAGAAGTTTAAATTCTAAGTAGAGAAAATAAGTACAGGTATAAATATATAAACATAAAGTGAATAAATAGAAATATATGCAAAGCATATCATCTGTGTAAATATATTTGCAAATATATTCATAATATATAATGTGAATAAATACATATTGTGCAAAATGACTAAATACAACATAGTTTGGAAAGATGGACACATAGTTGAAGGAGAAACGAGGAGAGCTTTTTGTAGGTACTAATGCTTGAACTGTGCCCAAAGAAAGGAACTCTTTAATGTAGGAGGTAGGAGATATAGTGCATTCCAGGCATGTAAGAGAGCTGGGAGATGTAGTTATGTGTACAGAAGACAAATCAATTTCCCAGTATTAATTAGCTCAAGAAGATTAATGAACAGCAGAGCTAGGTTGGAGCCAGATTTGTAGGGCATTTAAAGATAAAGGTTTAGATTTTATCCTAGAAGCCCCTGGAATTGATTGAATTGGGGGGTCTGATGGTTATAGCTACCTTTGGAACAATAAGCTTTGGGGCAGCATGCAGTTTGGATTAGAGAAATGAGATTACAATTAAGATGCTGTTGCAATAATCTAGGTGAAAGGTATTGAAGAACTGGTGGCCATATAAGTGGTGAGAACTTGGTGATTTTTCCCATAGCACACAATGGACGACTCAATCATCTCCAATGATACTGTTTCCCTGGGACTGAATATGAAATCCTCTGTAAAGCATTTAAGGCTCTTCATAAACTGACCCATTCCTAGCGTTCCAGGCAGCTTACATTTAAGTCCTCTTCTCCACAAATTTTAGGGCTTACCTGCTATTCCTTACAGGACACCCCATCCTTAAGTGCACACCTTTGCAATGCTGTCTCCCATGCCTGGAATACTCACCAGTGGATAGAGTACTGGATCTGGAGTAAGCAAGGTCTGAGTTCAAATCTAACCTCAGATCATTCATGTGGTACAGCCTGGAAGGGTCCATTAAGGTTTTAGAGGACTCTGATTTCTCATGCTGTTAACTGGGCTTAAGTATCCTTCCCTACCCATTCCATTCATCTACCTCCCGAATCCAGACAAAGACAGATACTTCACTTCTATTCCTGAGATTTTATTACAAATTATCAAGGGGAAAGGAAAAAAAAACACAAAGTAACAGTCCTTCCCATCCCTGCCAGATGCTGCCATTCTCCTCCAGCACCTTCTTCAACAATTTCTATAGATCAGCAACTGTCTCCAATCCCCTCTCGTGGAAAAACCGGTGAGATTGTCGCTCTGTGGCAGCTTGTCTGCGGGCAAAGTAGGACAGAAGGGAGGGGGTGCCAGAACCTCTGCCAGCAGCTGATGGTCCTCCTGCCCCTTCCTCTGAGTCCTCCCTGCATGGGCAAAGAATGTGCCATGGTGAAGGCTGATGTGCCATTCCCACCCTGGTTTTCTCCCCAACCCTCCACCCCTATCTATGTGGGGTCCCTAATGGCCTCTTGCCACTTGCTCTATCTTCAAGGCCAAAACCCCAGGGCTGGGATTGTCCCCAGGAGTAGGTGAATGTTGAGGTCAACATGTTGCCAGCTGATCCCCTTGTTCCTTCCCCAAGGGGGCTCAGGGTCACCCACCAGTGCACAGGTACAGCACGTCCATCCAGGATGAGCTGAGCAGTGCTCCAGCTAAAGCGGACAAACTGGGGAAAGCCAAAGACAGGGTCCAAGCACTGGGAGAGCCACTCCTTGGTCTTGGGGTCTAGGGAAGAAGAAGGGTCACAAATGAAGAGCCCCTGTTGGGGAGGTCAGAACTAGATGGAACAAGCAGCTCTTGGGAGCTGGAGGAGCAAGATTCTTAGACCCACTGGTATGTACCCCCTAAATCTCTCCTGTGTGCCTCAATTCCCTCATCTGTGGTTTCATTGCTGAGGAAAAAAAGGTGATACATAAGCAGCAGATATTCTTGGGGATGCTACCACTTGCTATGTGATCCTGGGAAAACTCCTACCTCTAAGGCAATTTCCTTACATGTAGAAGAAGGGTCTCAGATTAAATGGTTTCTAGGATCTCTGGTAACTCCAGAACTGGGACTCAGTAGATTGGAAAAAGCAATTTGTGATGATCAATTACCTTTCTTCTGGAGATATTCCACTAATATCTCTTAATTCTGCTGTGTGTTCCTTTTTTATCCAATGAATCCTCAAATCTTCTTTCATCAGTGAATCTTTTTAAAAATACTTGCTATCTGGATAGAGCACCAGCCCTGAAGTCAGGAGGACCTGAGTTCAAATCTGGTCTCAGACACTTCCTAGCTGTGTGACCCTGGGCAAGTCACTTAACCCCAATTGCCTCAGCAAAAAGCAAAAAAAAATGAATAAAAAAAAAAATACTTGCTATGATTAAAACATTTTCACTTTTTTTTGTCGTTTTTTTTTCTTTCTCATGGTTTTTCCCTTTTGTTATGATTTTCTTTAACAACATGACTAATAAAGAAATATGTTTAACATAATTATATTATATATGTTATTATACAATAACTATGCAATTATGTTAAACATATTTCCTTATTAGTCCTGTTTGTTATCTTGAGGGAAGAGAAGAAGGGAGAAAAAAAATTGGAAGTTAAATCTTATAAAAGTGAATATTGAAAACTATTTTTATAGATAACTGGCAAAAGTAAAACACTATTAAATAAAAAATAAAAACAAAAACACCTGCTACATGCTAGGCACACTTAATATAGAGAAAATACAGAAAATGGACTCTGCCCTCAAGAAACTTACATCCTAGCCAGGGAAAATAGCACATATCTATATAAGTATATATACACATAAAGGAATAATAGCTAACATTTAAGAGTTCCCAGAATGCTTTCCATGTCATCTCTTTTGAGCCTCAACAAGTCTGTAAAGTAGACACAATTATTACCCATGCCATTTTACAAATGGGAAAACTGAGGCTCAAATAGGTGAATTATCAGAATTACACAGCTAATAAGTATATAAATCAGGATTTAAATTCAGAACTTTTTTTTTTTTTTACTATAACTCCAGGGTTCTATCTGAAGTGCCATCTAGCCGTCTTTACAGGTATATCTAAGAAAGTTACTTATGGACACAAGGTGATTTTCAGGGGAAGGCAGCAGCAGCTGAGAGAATATCAAGAAAGGTTTTAGCTGAGCCTTGAACAAAACAAGAGGCTGGGATTCTGACAGATGAAGGCTATGGAGGGAGTACATTATAACAATAAGAGGCAGCCAGGGAAAAGGCAGAAAGGCCAAATGTGGGGTGTAAGGCATAAGAAATAGCAAGAAAGGGACAGCTGGGTAGTGCAGTGGATAGAGCACCAACCCTGAAGTCAGTAGGACCCGAGTTCAAATCTGACCTCAGACACTTAACACTTCCTAGCTGTGTGACCCTGGGCAAGTCACTTAACCCCAACTGCCTGAGCAAAAAGCAAAAAAAAATTAAAAAAAAAAAAAAAAAAAAAAAAAAAAGGCCATCAGAAATAGTAAGAAGGGTCAATCTGCCTGAACCAAAGTATGTACAGAGAAGAGTAATTTGCAAAAAGAAAGCAAAGGACAGGTGAGACCAGGACTGCAAAAGGCTTTGAATATGGAGCAGAGGATCTTACAGTTGAACTGAAAGCTATAGGGAGCTACTGGAGTTTAACAGATAGGAGACTGATATGGTCAGATCTGTACTTAAAGAAAAAGTCTGTCAGCTTTGTAAAGGCTTGGTTTCAGAGGAGGGAGACTTTAGGCAGGGACATCATTGGGAAATAAAACTTCAATGTAATTTAAACAAACTGCAATTAATCTTCACATGAGAGGTGATGAGGGCCCGGACTAAGGTGATTTTTTTGTGGGAGTGGAGACAAGAGAGTAGAGAGAAGTGATTCTGTGAAAGTAAAAACAAGATTTGAAAACTAAGTCAATTGGTAGGGGAATTGAAAGTGAGCAGGTGAAGTTGATACTCCTGCAAGGGTCTGTCCTTTTTCTCTTCTCTCTATACTTTCTTGGGGATCTTATCAGTTCCCACCAGCTCAATTAACATCAATCAATTATCATCTTTCATCTAACTCCCAAATCTCAGCCAGGAAGACTCAAGTTCAAATCCAGCCTCAGTTACTGATTAATTATATGACTTTGGGCAAAACCCTTAGCTTCTATGCTTCAGTTTCCTTATATAATATCAATATAAAAGCACCTATCTGCCAAGGTGTTTGTAAGGATTAAATGAGCTAATATCTGCAAAGCATTTTACAAACCTTAACACTTTCTACTGATGTTAGCTATATATCCAGTCTTAATCTCTCTCCTGTTTCACATAATCAACTGCTAGCTGGTGAACTCCACCACCACTATCCCATCAGCACCTCTGCCTCCCCCACTCTCCATTTCTAAAACTTTGTATTTTAAATTTCTGACAGGGACCCACCATCTTTCCACTAGCTCAGATTTACAGCATCAGCCTTTCTCAGTCCTTTTTCTTCTTTCCCACCCCAGATACCTAAACATTTGTACAACTGTAGACCCTGTCTCCATAACATCACCTTATACCTCTCCTCTTCTCTAGTCATGTGGCTACCATCCTCATTACTTTTCCCCTGAATTAAACAACAGCCTCCACACTGGTTCCTTGGTTTCCAATCTCTACCTTCTCCAATCCATAGTCCAAACAATTGCCAAAAACTTCTGGTGGCTCTTAAGTGACCAGGGGAATATACAGAGCCCACTATTTAGAGTCCTCCACTGTTAGGCTCCCATCTATTTTCACCAGATACTTCATAGGACTCCCCAACCTACCCCCTATAGACCTACACCAGAATGACCTTCCTATTTGTCTCTTGCCTACATTTAGCATTAGATCTTTCACCTCAATGCTTTAGTCCAGGCTGTCCAACCCTCTCTCTTCCCCCAGGGCTGGGGCCCATTTCTTCCTCACTATCACCTCTTAGAATCTCTAGCTTTCTGTAAGGCTCCTACAGGAAGCCTTCCCTACCCCACTCTACACATTGTAAACTCTAGGGAAAGAAAAAGAAACATTTTATTTGTGTCTTTGTCTCTCCAGCACCTAGCATGGTGCAAGGAACACGGTTTAATTGTTTAATAAATGCTGGCTGAATTGAGCTGAACAATGGTTTAAGAAACTGAGAATCTAGGGCAGCTAGGTGGCACAGTGAATAGAGCACCAGCCTTGAAGTCAGGAAGACCCAAGTTCAAATTTGGTCTCAGACACTTATACTTCCTACTGTGTGACCCTGGGCAAGTCACTTGATCCCAATTGCCTCAGCCAAAAAAAAAAAAAGAAGAAGAAGAAGAAGAAACTGAAGCTGAGCATCTCCGAATTACAATCTCAGTACCCTCATTTATTTTCTAGGCAATCTGGGAGAAGCTCCTTAATTTCTGTGGTACTCTTTTCTTATTTATAAAGATATGGCATTGGAAGGACAATACGATCTCTTCATTTACTTCCATCTTTAGAGTGTAATTCTCAGACTTTATCTTATGCCCCCTTGTGGCCATATTGCAGGGTTTCACAAGGGAAAAGGCAGGGGAAAAACCACTGATTCCACTGGGACACTCACCATTGGGATAGCCAGACCCATAATCCATTTTCAGGTCTCCAAGGTCTTCCAAAAACTTCCATCTCTTCACAACATGGTCCCGGGCAACCTGGAGGTGGTAAGCTAGGCAAAGGTGGGTATGGGGCCAAGGGCAGGTTGATACATCTTTCTTGTGGGTGTACAGCGGACACTTATCTGGGTCTGGGCAGTCCAGACAACAGGGTGGGAGGAGAACTGACCTTGGCACAAATGCTGGCCGCGCTGACCACAGGGAAGAGGGAGTCAGCCTTGGGTCGAACAGTCACTTCTATCTCTGGAAACCTCTCTTTAAGTTTTTGCTGGTACTTGTCAGCCGGCCCCACTGTGTCCACAAACACCTGAAGAAACCAGGGAAAGAGGGTCAGAGTTGAGGAAGCTCAAATCGGCCCAACTTCCCCTCCCCCAATAGGTCCCACTGACCTGAGTGACCCTCACACCTTGATCCAGAGCCAGCTGCACCAAGGCCATAGCAGTGTCATGAGAAAGGGAGTTCAGGTTATACTTGGCCCTATGGGGAAACACATGGATGTGCTTAGACCCTACATAATCCCAGCTCTTTATTAAATGGCAACTGAGTATCCTTGCTAAGGATACTTACTTAAGGATTCCTACTGCCAAACAGAAGCCTAATGTTACTTTGCATTTTCAAAGCTCAGTCTTAAAACTCTTGAGGATTTATACCTGGAAAAGACTTTGGACATCAGCCAGATGCTTCACTCATTTAACAGTGGGAGAAATTAGTCAAAGAAAGGAGGAAGGAATGTGTTCCAAGTCACACAGCTAGTTGCATGGGGAAAGAGGGGAAGCAATATTATGGAGTAAAGAGAGTATGAGAAGCAGGAAGGTCTGGATTCAAATTCTGCCTCAAAATTGCCCTGAGCAAGAAGTTAAGAGTTCTCTGAGTCCCACTTTACATATTTGTAAAATTAGAAGGCTGGGAGGCCTCTCTCAGTTCTAAATCTGTAACCACAAAAGTAAGAATTGGGTTTTTGGAGATTTTTTTTTTCATTGAGGCAATTGGGGTTAAATGACTTGCCCAGGGTCACACAGCTAGGAAGTGTTAAGTATCTGAGGTCACATTTGAACCCAGGTCCTCCTGACTTCAGGGCTGGTGTTCTATCCACTACCCCAACTAGCTGCTGACCTTACTGTATTTTAAAAGGCTATAAAGGAAGAAGAACTAACCTTTTTCTGTATGGCTCCTTGGGACAAAATGAGATAAGAGTAATCCACCTTGGAGTGGATAGTGTCTTAAGACTGGGAAGAACTCAATTAAAATTCCACCTAGAAACTTCACAGTTTATGGTTTGTATGTCTTTACATGAATAATCTATATCAAATTGCTTGCCTTCTTAAGGCCTGGAGAGGGGAAGAAAGGAAAGAAATAGAACTAAAAAATTTAAGAAGTGAATGTTAAAAAAATTTTTTTTACATATAATTGAGAAATATTTAATGAAATAAAAATATCTTGGGGAAACTTCACAGCTGTGTGACCATGGATACATGGGCATTTAATCTCTCTGGGCCTTGGCTTCCTCATCTGGGGGCAGGAAGGTATTGAAATGGATAGAACACAGGACCTAGAGTCAGGAGGATCTGAGTTCAAGTCAAACCAAAGCTAACAGCTATGTGATCTTGAGCAAGTCACTTAACTCCAATGCCTCCCCCCCCCTCCAAAAAAATTGCCTCATCTGTAAAATTAAAGGACTTCTTAAGCTCTATGATTCCTTCCAGCTCTGAAGAAATAATCCTTAAATTGCAGAGGGCAAGGTCAGGATCAATCTAAGGAAGTGCTTTCTAATAATTAGAGTTTCACAAAAGGGAAATGGCTTCCTCAAGCAGAGGTAAGTGACTTTTACTCAACTTGACGTTGATAAGCAAAGGGAAAGGCTGTGGAGGGGACTTTGGATGACGTATGCATTTGGCTAATTGATCCCCAAGATCCCTTTCCAGCTCTGGGATCCTGTGCCCCTAAATCT
The DNA here is from genome assembly GCA_023553655.1 of Myrmecobius fasciatus. Taxonomy (NCBI): domain Eukaryota; kingdom Metazoa; phylum Chordata; class Mammalia; order Dasyuromorphia; family Myrmecobiidae; genus Myrmecobius; species Myrmecobius fasciatus. The sequence goes on along the minus strand of JAJPUD010007531.1, from coordinate 90,968 downwards.
AATGTCCTTGCCTCCACCCACACTGAGTGGCACAAGAGTCAATTTGCTGCCCACCATGAACAGCCCTTACCGCCTCTGCATGCTGGTGGAAATGAGATTCGGGGACAGAATGTCCAAGGCCCAGCCCACAAAGTCCCGGGCCTGCTCTAGCTTTCCAAAAAGCCTCTCCCTCTCCGCCTCCGATAGGGTCTTTGAGTCTGGCCATATAGAAAAGGGAAGACATGCAAGAAGGAGAGACTTAGTCACAGGGACACAATCCAGTCCCTAAAGCTCCTCCTCCATTTCTATGGGAAAGCCTCAGTGCCAAACTCACCTGCTACCTTCAGAGCCTCCAGGTCGCCCAATTTGGACAAGGGGCAAAAGCAGATGCCGTAAACCATGGGGCCTGGCAAAAGGTGAGAGCTAGAGTCAGATCCAATCTAGTCTCTACAGCATACTCTTCAACCCAGGCCAACCCCATAGCAATCCTTTAGCCCAACTGCTCTTCCAGCTCCAGGCAGTTTGTTACATCCACCCGACCCCCTAGTCCCATCCCACCCTCCTGCAACCTATGCCCGTCCTGGAGCCCAGCCGTCCTGGAATTGATGAATCCCCCAGCCCCGGTGCAATAGGCCCTAACTCAGAGCCCATCGGACCTGGAACTGATGTATTCCCCAGCCCCGGTGCAATAGCCTCTAGCTCCGAGCTCAACCAAAGTACCCACACTGGGGCAGCCCCCAGCCCGGATGCAATCCTACTCCCCCAGCACGCAGGCTCCAGCCCGGAACCCAACCCCACCCAGAACAGGGCCCCGGCCGGCCTCATCGATGCCCAGGCAGCAGTCTTCGGTACGGCAGAGCTCCGGCACCGGCGAACTCAGGCGACAGCTGCCTGTGTTGTCCCGCTCAAAGTCTCCCAGATCCATGATTGCAGCAAACCAAGCAGTCTCGGACAACAACTGGGATATTCCGCAAACTGGCGGGCCTAGGCGCGCTCCCCGCCCCCGGAAACTTCCAAGCCAATCCTGAACTTGCTTTTCGTCCGAATGGCTTTCTGGGAGTTGTAGTTCATTAGCAAGAGCGCCACCTAGCTGAACATCCTAGGTCAATCACAGATGTGCTAAGCATCGTAAAAGGACTTGACAAGGCAGAAACCTAGAATTTCAGGAGCTGGAAGGAAACTCCAAAAACCATTCGATCAGGGGCAGCTAGGTGGCGCAGTGCATAGAACACCAGGCCTGAAGTTAGGAGGACCCCAGTTCAAATTTAGTCTCAGACACTTAACGCTTCCTAGCTGTGTGACCCTGGGCAAGTCACTTACCCCCAACTGCCTCAGAAAAAAGAAAAAAAAATCCATCCTATCCAATCTCTCCTCTTGAAAATTGTCCACCCTATATCCATCTGCAATGCTTTTTGACTACTAAGTGAAGAGCTCTAATGCTTCACACACATCAAGGTATTTCCCTGTTTAAAAACCTAGAGACTTTCTATAGCTTTTATGATTAAAAAAAAAAAGTTTTTGGCATTCAAAGCCCCTTACCATCTGACATTTATCTTTCCAAGCTTTTTACAAAACTCTATGCACTCCAGTCAAACTGGTTTACTTTCTTTTTCCTTTCACATATGACCTAACCTCTATCTCCTGACTTTACACAGCCCTGAAATAGTCCTTCACTCTCACTTCTTAGAATCTTTAGCTTCACAAATCAACTCAAATACCATCTCCTACATGAGATCATGCCAGATCCCCCAGCTCTGCTAGTGCTTTCTATCCCCTCCAATGAATTCATCTTATATTGTTATATATATATATATGGTTTCCCCCACAGTATAAGATTCTTGAGAACAGAGACTTTCTCCAGCTTCTGTTTAATTGACTTATTGAATTATCATTCACTGGATTGATCTAGTTCAGCCTTCTCATTTTATAAGTGGGGAAATTGAGAACCAAAGAGGGAAAAAAATTGGCCCAATGTCACAGAGATTAATTGCAGCCTGGATTCTAATCTAGTTCTTTTGACTCAGGCTGAGGGGCTGTTAGGTGCTGAAGTGGATAGAGTGGATACAGATGAGATGAGAGTGGATACAGTCAAGAAGACTCATCTCTGTAAATTCAAATCTGGTTTCTGACACTTTCTAGTTATGTGGCCCTGGCCAAGTCATTTAACTCTGCCTCCGTTTCTTATCTAGTCTTCTTTTCATTGTACCAGACTTTTCTATTTTAGACTCTGGAACATTAACAAAAGTAGGGATTTCTACTTGGAGGCCTTACTAGGACCTAAGAGAAAATGTGAGGTAGAACCACTAGGATCATGCCATCTCTACCAACATTATCTTTTCCTTTTCAGATGTCTCAACCCTAGAGAACTCTCCTAGTAGGTTCTGCCCCCTTAGAACCTGGCTTTGCCTCCTTAATCTCAAACTGAGTAGGCTTCCCCCGGGGGTGGGGGGTGGGGGTGTAGATTCTTCCTGGACCTAGCAGCAGTGGTATGTGGGTGTGGTTATGGATCTTCCTGGACCGGCAGAAGTGATTTTATAGCGAGGTTTAAAATTACCTTTAATAGCAATAGTAATAATAGAGATGATTCCACAATGATCTTCAAAGCATTCTAGGTGGGATAGGCCTCAGGGGAAAAACTAAAACTCACCTGCACCAAATAAACAAGGGCAGTGTCAATCCAGAAGTTCCTTTCCCTTCAGGATACTCCTTTCCTAAATTCAGATTTTTCCTCTCTTCCTTATCCAAAACCCAAATGGGATGGCAAGGGCCTCAAGTCTCCTACAATTTTCCATCTTCCTTTCATTGTCTTTGGGCTCACTGGGTTCAGCCTTTGCCTTCCGCCTCAATCACTCTGTATCCTCAGGCCCTCCAGTTACATTGGTGTGGTAAGCAGCTAGGACAGTTGTAGTGACTGCAGGGCTGGTGCTGCACTAGGCTGTCCCTGTCCAGAAACACAGGACCTACAGATGCCCCTACCACATCCCGACTTCGCTCTTGAACTCCCCGAAGACAGTGGCAAGTCCACGGGCCCCACGTGCCTAGTGGCAATTCTTCAGGCTCTGGGGGGAGAAAAAAATGGTCAGCCAGGGGAGCCTGAATCCTGATGGGATTTCCTCCCCACCCAAAATTTCCAACCCTGAAAGGGAATACTTCTCAATATGCCAAGCGTCCCAGGATATTTATTGAACTGGAGGAGAAATCCAAGCAGATTTCATTGTGGGAATGGGGACAGAAAGGAGGGCGGTTGTAAATCTTTGTTAAGTGACAGGAGGGGCAGACCTAAGATTTCAGGGACAGTGCATTATGTAAGTGCCTCCGTGCTTCTTTGGCAGTAAACTAGAGCTACACTCTGCACGACCTTCCCACCCCCCTCCACCCCCATCCCGGCAAGGGAAAACTCCTTGGGTTAATTGCTCATTGATGAGTAACATCTGGAGAGGTCAAGTCTGGAGACCCTGGAGATCTCCGTCCCTTACTCAGTTCTCTCTCCCAAGAATCTCCTGAGCCTAGTTCTCCGAAATAGTGATAGTCCGGTCCTAGGCAGGTTGGGGGCCAGGCCAATAGGAAGAGTAGAAGCAGCCTCAGCTGCAGTCTGGCCATCCACGGTCACCGCCTCCTCTATTCAGTAGCCCCCTTAACCGTCCTTAGTGGCTGGTCCAAGCATTCTCCCGGCGCTCCGTTATCCTAGCAACTTGTCAGAAGGGTCAGGCGAGGGGAGGGGACAAGGGGGAAGGAAAAGGTTTCCTCTTCTGCCTTGGAGTCTTCAGCCCTCTAGCCCCCATCCCACACCCCATACTACGCCATCAGTAGGCCCGCCCAGGAGTGTCGCGTCCGCCCCCAGGCGCGCTCCCGTACGTCCCTCCCAACTCCTCCTCTTCTCCCCCACCCCCCCTCAGTCTGCTGTAGGTGGTACAGGCCGCGGATAAAAGGAGCGGGCGGAGGCCACTTTTGGTTTCCCGACTGCTACTGTTGCGGTCAGGGAGCACGCGCTACCTATCTTTGTAGGCTTGGAGCCCGCCCTCCTTGCAGGTACAGTACGGTGCAGTGCGACACGGCGCGGTAAGGTACAATACGATACAGCTCAATCCGGGCCAGTCCTGCTGTAGGCTAAGGAAGTGGGAAGCAACGGAGGCAGCCTTCGAATCCCCCTTTTCCAAGCAGATTGTGTTTTATCCTGGTCTGCGACTCTCTGGGCTCTTCCCTAGCTAGCGGCAAGCAACCCCGCCTCCCTCCTCTGGATCCCTGCCTTTGTTTGTTGGTAGGCAATTAGGAACCGATCCCAGGTGAATTTTCCTCCACCTGTCTCCCCCCCCCCCCCCCCAGAAGGGAAACAGAGCCTTGAGAGGAACCTAGGCACCTCTTTGTTCCTGCTCTAGAGGCCTAACAGCCTGCATCGAGACCTGGGAGTAGGTGGAAAAACCTGCAGCCTTTGCCCGAGTGCCCAGACCCGTTTTCCTGATGGAGTGGGGGTGGTGCGGAGGAGACAAGAGGGCTGAATCTGAATTGCCCCTTTCCCTGCCGGTCTAGCTTAGCCTGGCCTGTGTGCAAAAGCCCTTTCCCTGCCGGTTTAGCCTAGCCTGGCCTGTGTGCGAAAGCCCTTTCCCTGCTTCTAGCCTAGTCTGGCCTGTGTGCCCAAGTCTCTGTATTCGGCCCATGGAGGGAGGGGTAGGGGGCTGCATGTGACCATCTTTGTCTGACCCACGTGCCCAGCCTAGCCTCGGGAAGTGGGGGAGGGGGAGTAGTGCTGAGTTGCATGGCTGGGTGAAGTGCTGATCTAGTGCCCTAATTGACCCTAAGGGGAAATCTTTTTTTCCCAGTCATGTCCTCTGGAAATGCTCACATTGGAAAACCGGCCCCCGACTTCCATGCCACTGCCGTGGTCGACGGAGCTTTCAAGGAGGTAAAGCTGTCGGACTATAAAGGTGAGATAACAGCCTTAGAGGTCAGAGGTACCGGGATCTTCCCCTTTTCTGGAGGATGGAAGTCTGGGTTGGAGCAGATGATCCTATCACCTGGAGAGTGGTGGGGGAAGGGATCCTACCTAGAACCTGTTCCTCATTCCTTTTGTTCTTATTACTGTAGGGAAGTATCTGGTCATATTTTTCTATCCACTGGACTTCACTTTTGTATGCCCTACTGAGATCATCGCCTTCAGTGATCGGGTCTCTGATTTCCATCAGCTGGGCTGTGAAGTCCTTGGTGTGTCTGTGGATTCCCAATTCACCCATCTGGCCTGGTATGGTTCTGACTAGGAGGAGGAGGAGGATGGGGGAGGGACTATGACTTTCAGCTTCTCTCACCACCCACAATGAGCATTAGAAGGGTCACTGGCCTTTTTTTTTTTTTCCTATGCAATATCCCATACCCCTGTAACTACTGTTGAATCAGGAGGAAAGGATTCCCAAAGCTGGGTTCCAGGTGCTCTCTGTGGCAATTAGAACCGGAAGGGACTTAGGAAGACATTTTACTCAGCCCCTATCATATTAAAAAGAAGAAAACAGACTTAGAGAGGTTAAGAGCTGATTCAGCTGATTCAGCAAGTGCCAGCCCTGGTATTTGAACCTGGATCTAGTTGTTGATTTTTCTTCCATACCAGGCTATAATTTCTGTTCCATCTTCCTTAGAAATATAGAACATCCTCCTCTTCCTGTCTTACCACTCCCTCCTGGGTGTGGTAGGTTTGAGCTTTGACAGCCCTGCCTACCACCCCTTTATCATCTGCACTGGCCCCTGGAAGCTCCCCTTATCTATTGCTCAAGCCCCTGGAGAAGGGAGGAGGAGCCTTTTTAGCAAAGTTGAGAGGGCTTCTTTCCTTGGAGACTGAGAGTGGCTCCTGATTGAAAGAAGGGGTGTAAGTAATGTGGAAATTTCTTTCTCATTCTCCCTAAAAAGGATCAACACCCCTCGAAAAGAGGGTGGCCTGGGTCCTTTGAAAATCCCCTTGCTGGCAGATGTAACCAGAAACCTAGCTCGAGACTATGGAGTGCTGAAGGAGGATGAAGGCATTGCCTACAGGTATAACTGGGGGACCCTCTATAAGTATGTCATTTTATGTCCCTGATCTTCAACAATTTAGGAGTCACCCTTCTGGAATTGTCCTTAGTTTTTGCTCCACGCCCCCACTTCTATAGTCATGAAAATAGATAGTTTCTTGACTATGTAGCAACAGCAGGGAGTTGGAAAGTTTTAGAACTAGAAAGGACCTCGGAGATTATATTATCAAATCTCATTTTGCAGGGGTAAAAACTGGAGCTGAGAGGAATGAAAGGATGTGTATAAAGTCCCACAAGTAAAAAGTACAGATCCAGCATTCAGACTTGGGGTGGAGGGTGGAGATTATTAGGATCCTGAGACTACCCTAAAAGAAATTAAATTGCAGCCCTTATAGATGTAGCAGAATGGGTTTGAAAATTCCAGTCTTTTTTTCCAGGCCTGGGTCTGGCTTCCAGGGTCTCAACTACTCCCTTTCTATTTACTCAGGGGCCTCTTTATCATTGATGCTAAGGGCCTTGTCCGACAAATCACTGTCAATGACCTGCCTGTGGGTCGATCAGTGGATGAGGCTTTGCGACTAGTGCAAGCATTCCAGTTCACAGATGAGCATGGAGAAGGTGAGCCTTGCATATTCCCCATCCCATCATCCTACCCTTAGTTGTTTGTTTTATACTTCCTTCCCCCTTAGGTGGCTACCCTATCCCTGAGACTTGAGTTGGGTATCCCAGCCCTTTGTCCAAGGAAGATTGTCTCCTGCCCCTTACCACTTTTGTTTCCTCTTTCTCCCCCTCACAGTATGCCCAGCTGGCTGGAGGCCTGGAGGAGACACTATCAAGCCCAATGTAGAAGACAGCAAGGAATATTTCTCTAAGAACAACTAGGAAAGCAATGCTGTTGCTTCCTTTGCTCCGGTGGCAAATCTTGATATGGTGAAGGAGGCTTCTGCCCCTCCTGGGTAGTGGCCCTTGCCCCGAATTTCCTCTTAATCTCTTTTCCCCTTAGGGAGGGGGCATGTATAGAAGAGAAGAAAAAGGTCTACATCTAATAAATCTTTGGGAAAATCAAATATATCATTGTGAGTCTCTCTTGGATTTGGTCTCTGAATTCTCTGTTCCTTAGTTTAGAACGCAATTAAATATATAAGCTATTGCACTACTGTGGGCCTGGAATTATGCCTAGGGACCAGAGGAAAAGGGAGTTTACAACCCACCAAGCCTTCATCTTTTTCTGTCCATCTTGACCCCATGTAACTAAAGAAGGGCAAGACCTTTAGACACCTGATTTATGCAGCTCTCACATTTTGCCACCAGAGGGTGGCCTTGTCTCAAGCTCCCACAGTTGAGGGAGGTCTGGGGAAAACTGACTTTCCTGGAGAAGCTTCATAGAATGGCAAAGCTTGGAGAAGGATAGTTGAAAGATGAATATTTGATCTTGCCGTCCTTGCCTTACAGACTTAAAAAAAAAAAAAAAAGAAAAATGAGATGGGGCAGGGTGGGAAACTGCTTGGCCAGGGCAGCATGAATCTAATTGGTACCATCAGTTTGGACTCTGGAATGAAATTATGAATTTTAGGGGCTGGTTTCTTTACCAGAAGAGAAAAGGAAGAATTGTCTCCAGCCTTGTTCTCCCCAAGAAAGATCCTCATATACACCCTTCTCCTGCAGAGGGCCTTTCCTATCTCTCCCTATTTCTGGTACACTTGAAAGGAAAGGGGGAAATTCAAGGAGATGCTGTGGTTGGCAAGTAAGTACGAGTAGAAGGCACCAGCCCAAGTCTTAAAAGTTGTTCCTTCAGCTGAAGAGATAATAGGGCCTTGGCCTAAAGCCTCCCTGAAGATCTCTCATACTCCATCTCTGAGGCCACATTTCTAAGTGGTCACCCTGCCCCACACACTTAACTGAGATGGAGGCAGGGATTTGGGGGGTAGTTTTTTCTTGGAAGGAATGTAACTGCCCCCTAAATCTCTGAAACTCCATGTGTTTACCCTACTTCCTGTGACTGGTATCTGTAAAAAGGGGTTGCAGGAATCAAGGGGTTGTAGTCAGGATGAGTAGCCTGACCAGGCCAATAGCCCACAAGCACAGGGGGAAGAGACTGCCCCCAACCCCTTCCTGACTGATCATGTCTCCTTCCCTCTCCAACATTAAAGTGCCAGACCCTTGTCTGAGTCCCAAGGGTTGGGGGGAAGGGAGAGGGTTGATGCGCCCCCGGGCACAATCCTGGGGAAGAAATGTAGCCGCCTGTGTGTCTAGTCTACTGGGTTCCCTTTTCCTCCTCCCCCCCATCCCAGGTGCTGGGCCTGCCCTGCCCGAGCCCCAGGCTGGGGGAGTGGGCGAGGCTGCAGCGGCGCCTGTCGCTGGTGGGGCAGTGAGGAGCCGACAGGGCATGACCAGACCTGGACGCCCTGGCATGGGAAGCTGGCACCACCCACCACCTGGGACTAAGGCGGGTGTGGGAAGGAGTGTAGACTGGAGGCAATTACCACCCTTCCTGGTCAGCCGGGCACTGGAGAGCCCCGCCTCCCCTCCCCCAGTCCCAGGCTGGCTTCAGGGTCTGTCCTGGCACACGGATTAAGGCGCCAGGCTGGGGGCGGGGGAGGAGGAGAACAGACTGGGCAGCTTTGCCACAGAACCTAACAGGTTCTCTGGCTTTGTGGGTCCCGAGTTTGGTCCTCTGGACACCGCGTGTAATACCACAGGCTCTGGCTTCCCAGCTCTGCATCCCGCCCCTTGCCACAGGGGAGGGGGGTTTCCTGGCCTGGGCTAGGGCCCGCGTTGGGCCGCCGCCCCACTTCTTGGGAAAATCCCGGCCCCTCTTCCCGGTGCTCAGGGTCAGCCGGGCAACGTGGGAGGGGATTCCCGGAATAGGCCTGACCGCCGGCGCGTCACTGGGCAGAAACGACCCAAATATGGGCATAGCTTCCTGTGCGTCACCGGGAAAAGCCCCCTGGCGCGAGGAACCGCGCTTGCGCAGTCGAGGCCCGCTCCAGCTCCCCCGTAGGGTCTCTTTCTCGGCAAAAAATATAGGTCCAGCTTCAAAGCTAGAAAAAGCCCCAGCGACGTCATAACGCATCCCTCTGGGCTAGGACGGCTCGGGGCTACAGACTGCCGGAACAGAGACACTCAGAGGAGATTAACTGAAGAGCCTAAAAACAGAGACAGACTGGAGAGATACAGATACTCTACCGAGACTAGAGAAACAGAGAGAAAAGGGAATTAGATCTAAGGGTCTGAGAAAGGAAAGAGCCAGATTCCTAGAAACAGAGAGAGACCGGCAGAGATAGGCGAGGCAGAAACATCCAGGCATAGGGACAGAGACAAACATAATAGGAAAGTTCAGGAGGCAGTCAGCAAAAAGGTAGGTTTAAATTAGCTCTCCCTCCCTCTCGCATTCCCTCCCCCACCTTTTAATTAAGACGCCAGGAGTAATAAATAATAAACAGTCTTTTTTTACTTAAATAAATTCAATAAAAAGTCAAAACAACAAAAACACATACACAAAAAATGATAAAATAAACTTTAAAACCCAAGTGCTTCGGGAGACACAACCCGATGGAACCCTCGGGGCAGGCAGGGTGGGCAGGCCCGGAGCATCCCTTTCTAAGGGCTCCCTCCAACCCCTTCCCCCCGCCACCGTTGGGGCCATGTGCGGGCGGCGGGGCCAGCTCCGCCGCGGGGATAGAACTTCTTTCTTAAATACACAAATATATTATATTCAATATGAATCGTGTCTGTTTCCAGCAGAAAAAAAAAAACAAAAACAAAAACAAAAACGTACAAGTACAAAACAGGAAGTACAGAGGGTCGCCCCAGAGGTGTAGGGGCCCAGACCAAGATGGGGCTGTAAACTTCGAAATTGGAACTAGAGGGTGAGTGGGGAAGGAAGAGAGCGAGCCGACCGGCGTGCTGGGCGGGGCCCCTCAGTCTACTCCAGTGCCCTTCAGGTGGCCCTGCCCTCCTCCCGCGTCTCAGAGTCTGCGGCCCGCCCATACCCCTGTAGAATCACGCGCGGCGGGGGCGTGAGGGGGAGAGTCAGTCACGCAGCCGGGTCCGTGGGTGGGCCGCGCGTGGGCTCAGAAGTTCTGCATCTTGACGGCCAGCAGCAGCTGGCAGCCGCTGTTGACGTGGCTCAGCACCTTCTGCTTGAGCTGCGCCACCTGTTCACGGAGCAGACTGGCGGTGTTCGACAGCCCAGCGTTTTCGGACTTGAGTGTCTTCACCTTGTCCTCGAGTCGCGCGATGCGCTCCAGTTTCCGTTTGCGGCACTTGGTGGCCGCCAACCGGTTCCGCAGTCGTTTCCTCTCCACCTTGATGCGCTCTTGGTCCTCCATGTTGATGGGTGACACCGGGGGAGTCCCGTCCCTGCTGCGTGCCTCAGGCACCGTCTGTGGTTCCTCCTTGAAGGCCGCCAGCGGCCCTCCGCCTCCCGCACCTCGGGCGCTCAGTCCCACGGCAGCCGGGTGGCCCCCGGGAAAGGGCGGTCCGTGGGGGAGGTAGCTGATGGTGGCAGTAGGGTAGCCGCCCGTGGCCCCTGCGCCCGCGCCCCCACTACCTCCACTGGCGCTGTAGCTGGTGAGGTTGGTGTAGACAGGAGGTGGTTCGGGGCCCAGGGCCGAGGGACCATAAACGCTACTAGGGGGTGCTGGGGGGCCTGCGGTCCCAGAGCTGCCACTGCCGCTACTCAGTGACACGTTGGGGGGCGTCACGTGGTTCATCTTGTGCAGGTCGTCAAGCGCTTTGACGAAGCCATCAGCGAAACCCTCCTGCTCCTCCGTCACACTGCGTGAGTAGAAGTACTGGCCCGGCGGCGTGGGCGTTGTGGTGATGAGCCCGTTGCTGTTTTGCGCTATGAGGCGCTCCAGCTCCGGAGACGCGAGCTTTAACGAGCCCGCCGGCCCAGCCGGGGCCTCGTTCTGAGGGGGAGGTGGCGGTCCCGAAAAGTAGGCGCCACTCGCGTCCTCTGGCCCCGGTCCCCGACCGTGCCCTGGCGCCTTGAGGCCGCGGTAGGGGTCAGCGGCAGCGGCAAGATTGAGCGCCAAGTTCTGTTTCAGCAGCTTGTAATCGTGTAGTCCCAATGCGCCGGCACCTCCCCGGCCATAAGCTGCCGCCGGGTACGAATCATCGTGGTAGAAAGGTTGCTCCATCTTCGTGCACATCCAGGCGCCCGCGCGCCCAGCCGGCAGCTACCGGCGCTCCCTAGGCAGGGAGGAGGAGACCCCTGAGATACTCGAGCTCGGATGCCTAGATGTTCTCGGGGCACGCTTTGGGAAGCTCAGGTCAGACCAGCCACTACTGGCCTCCGGAACGCACCTCGATGGGTACCCTTGCCGTGTCCCACTCTTCCCAGACTCAGTCTTTGAAGACCACCCTCAATCCTCCAAGTCTCCAGAAAACAGTGGCAAGGCTCTTGAATTAGCGAGGCAGGTCTGACAGCAGGATCCCAAGTGCTGGCCTGGTTCAGTTGGTCTCCTTTGCGCCGCACCCTATTTGCTAGCTGGCTTGGGCGATCAAGGTTCTATGGCTGCTTGTCCTACTCAAGCTCCCGTTGCGAACCCACAGCCTTCGGACTCCCCGCTTCTTTGCCGGCCTCGCTGCGTACCCCGGAGCCTTTATACGGCAGTGGCTGCGTAAGCGATCGCTGATTGGCCGTGCCGGAGAAACAGGCCCCCGCCTCCTCCCGCACCCCACTCTCCCCCTCCCCGCCCTGTATGCCGGGGCTCGGCGTGGGGAAGGGGAGGAGGAGGCTGGCGTCACTGCCAGGAAGCGCGTGTCCTTGTAAACAGCAGCGGCGGGACAGGGCCGGGCAAGGACAGGGCTGGGCCGGGACTATACTGGGATGGGCCACAGAGACAGGGAAACTGGGGGCCGGAGTAGGGGACTGGAGACCGGGCGGCCGAGAGACAGAGCCTGGGAAACAACCTAGTATACCCAGGTTTGAAATATGAGATGGGGGATCCCAAAATCAATCTGGAGATTGAGGGCGATCCCTGAATCGAGAAGCTGGTGTGACAAACCCCCAAGGAGTTTACCTTCCCCTCTGCTCCTGACACCTGGAGCCACCTCACTTCCTACTATACACACATACTGTGTAACCAACGAAGACCCTGCTTGACCCTAACATACACAGTTCAAAGACCCTTATTTACTTGCCGTATATTAGAAAGGATACTGGAAAACCTAGAACTGGGAAACAGGCAGGTGGGAGGTTATGAGGCTGGCTATCTGTGGATCTGGACCCCCGGTGCCTCTTCATTCCTAACCCCCAACCCCAGATTTGCTTGCTCCCCTAGTAGAAGGTCTGACTGGGAAGGCCAGAACGCTTAGTTTCTTCTCCCAGTCTATGAGAAGCTGCACATTCACAGTCACAGATTAGTAGAGCTAGAAGGTGTTTTAGAAATAATCATTGAGTTCAATTTCTATATTCTACAGGAGGAGGAACGGAAGGAAGAAGGCCCAAAGGTAGTAAGAAGCTGAGACCTGTCTAGAATCAAGGTTTCCTGACTCCAAGCCTAGGGCACTTTTCCAGCTTACTTCCTCCCCTTTGGGATCTGGTTGATATCCGGGCCAACTCCCCAGGGTGGCTCCAGTCCCTGACTCTCTTCCTGGGAAACCTGCTTAAGAAAGGGCTAACTGCAGGAAATGTGGCAACAGTTCTGAAGGCCTGGGATACGATAGGAGCTATGGGAGTAGGTACACGTCCTGCCTCTGAATCTGCTCTCCCAAAGTAAGGGCAGGGATAGAGCCACCTTTCTTCCCAAGAACCCGTCCAGACCTGTCTCTGAAAGTCAGTGAGACTTTTCTCTAAGCATCCCCAATAGTCAGACTCCTTTGAGTATTTCCAAGATATTTAAGCATCTCATGGGGATGGAGGGATGCACAAGGTCTGGTCTTGAGGGAAAGGGAAGAGCTCCATAGCACCTTTGTCTTCATCTATAGTCTCTTGCACCATTGGCTGGTTTGAGGGAGGGAGAGGAGAAGGGCAGAATGGATTGTACGGTTTAATTCACCTGTGAGATCACTCTCCTCTCCCAGCTCTTATCCATCTCTTAAATCAAGGATGGAAAATCAAGGTGCCGGAGATGTAGAAAGATTGGCTCTAAACAGCCTCTATAGTCATAGGCTCTCTTTAAGGGGGTTTCCAATACAGCACTGATTAGGGTGATATAATACCATAGAAAAGGAGATGGGGGCGGGGGTGGCAGAGCTCTTGTCATCGTCTCTATAGTAACCGAAGGGGTCTTTAGCATATTGTCTGTCCCTGGCTCCCAGGGAAAGGGGGCACTGCGAGGGGACCCTGCGAGTCGAATAGATTCTCCTGTCCCTCCAAATGTCTGACCTTCTTTCAGGTCATTAAACCTTTCCCCCTCAGGTATCCTTATTCTTCCTGTTCCTCTCTAGTCCCCTGAGACCCTTCCAAGGTAGAATTCTTCGGTCTTTAAATTTTTGTCCCCAAAATTCCCCGTTTCAAACGGGTGCTGAGCACTTACTCCCCACCCATGCCTTGAAGTCTCTGTCCCATAGTGGCCCATAGATCTTTCCTTGGAGTCGCTTCCCTCCGGCCTTCTCTGGCCCTTCCTAGATCAGATTTCATCCCCTCCCCCTTCCCCCTAGTGTCTTAAGTCTTTAGCCCCGCCAGATTCAAAATCTAGTCCCCAGCACCAACTCGGGCTTGCTGACTCCTGACTCTCCCCCACTGGTCCTCCAAGGTCCTGTCTCCCTCCCCGCATTCAATCTATCTGGTCCCGCCTTCCTAGTCTCTGCCCTAAATCCAAATAAGGTCACAGGAAGGGGCGGGACCCGGAGCCCGAAGCCCCGGTTCCTGCCAGGTCCTAAGGAGGGGCCAAGCCGGGCCCCTCTCTGGCTAGTTCCAACCAGCCCCGGCCACCGCCCCCGGACAGCCCCCCCTTACCCACCCCTGGGCCTTCAGCTTTGTCTTGCCCCACCCCGCCCTACCCAGCCAGGTCCTGTCCCCTTGCCCTGGGGCAGGATTCCGGGGAGCACAGCCAGGATTGGGCCAGACTTCACCCCATCCTGGGGCGGAGGTTGGGGTGAGTGAAAAGGGAACAAAGTAGCTAGGAGGACAAGGTCCGGGGCGCTGGTGTAGCGGAGGAGCCTCGGGCTTAAGTGAGAAGGAGGAATTGAGTGACAATTCCCATTTCTTAGGACAGCTGGAATTATTGGGTAGGACTGGGATGGACTGGAATGGTGAGGCATCGTGTCAGACTAGAGGTGGAACTTCCCAGCTGCCAGGGTGTGCGTCTGGAACAAAAAGGAAGTCTCACTTCCCTTCCAGAGAGGCCCAGGACTGCAGCCGGGGGCAATGACTGACACAACTTGAAGGGAGCTGTCCAGCCCCCACTTTTACCCAAGGAGGACTTCTGCAAGGAAAGAAACCTTGTCTCAGATTCAGGTCGTGTTTTTGACCCATTTCTGCCACTTACTAATCTAAAACTGACTCTCCCATCTTAGGGTCCTGATTTCCCCATTAATAAAGGATCTGAACAAGATGACATCTTTACAATACTGATACTTTAAACAGAGACAAAAATATGGCTCTTGCATTGGGCAAATGACTTTCCTTTTGTGAGACTTTGTTTCTTTATTTGTAAAGAGTCGAGTTAGGTAATCTACTTCTGATCAGAAAAGTTCAGAAAGTGATGCCAGACATAGAAAGCTAAAGAGACATAAAAAGTGAGAGAGAGAAAGAAAAAGAGACAGAGATAGAGAGATGCACAGAAGGACAGGGATGGAGAAAGCAGAGCTCGAGGGGCAGGTAGAAACAAAGACAGATGGAAAGAGAAACAATGAGAGGTGGAGATGCAGGCAAAGGAACCAAAGGAGGAGGATTGCTTATGTGTGGAATAAGAAAATGAAAGAGGGGAAAGAGAAACTGAGACTAAGTGAGCTGGATATGTATACAGAGTTGAAGACGGGATAAAAAAATATATATATATATACATACATACATATATATATATATACACAGATGAATAGAGATGGTGAGGGAAAGAGACAGGAGAATGTAATGAGGAAGATTAGAAAAGATGACAAAGAACCTGTCCTCAACTCTGAACCTCCAACCTCTTTGTCTAGTTTAGGTATCTGTCTATCTATCCCCAGGGTCACCTCGGTGTGTACTTCTTTTCCCTCAACCTGGCCCTCAGCCCAAAGCCTCAAGTTTCTCCTTCCTTTGCCTCTCCTCCCCAACTCTCCCCCAACTTGGTCCCTTTCTCCATTCCCT
>JAJPUD010007531.1:23682-70755 GCA_023553655.1 Myrmecobius fasciatus | reverse complement strand
AAAAAACAAAAAAAATGAAAAAATAGAAGAAAATATGAAATATCTCCTAGGAAAAACAACTGACTTGGAAAACAGATCCAGGAGAGACAATCTAAGGATTATTGGACTCCCTGACAGCCACCATGAAAAAAAGAACCTTGATGCTATCTTCCAGGAAATCATGAAAGAGAATTGCCCTGATATTTTAGAATCAGAAGGCAAAGTTGGCATTGAAAGAATTCACCGATCACCTCCTGAAAGAGACCACAAAATTAAAACCCCAAGGAATATCGTGGCCAAATTTCAGGACTATCACACCCAGGAAAAGATATTACAAGCTGCTAGAAAAAAACAGTTCAAATACTGAGTAACTGTCATTAGAATTACACAGGATCTGTCAGCTTCCACATTGAAGGATCGAAGGGCCTTGAATCAGATATTCCAAAAGGCAAAAGAACTTGGATTACAGCCAAGAATAAGCTATCCAGCTAGAATGAGCATCATCTTCCAGGGAAGAAGATGGTCATTCAATGATACAGGAGAATTTCACCTATTTCTAATGAAAAGACCAGATCTGAACAAAAAATTTGACCTCCAAACACACAGAACTCTAGAGAAGCATAAAAAGGTAAAAAGGAAAGAATTCTTGAGAACTATATCTCTACTAGGGGTATCCTTAAAGAATGGGGGTATAATTTGATTTTACTTTGGTAATAATCAAAAAGAAATTAGAGGTGGAAGGTATATCATACTGTAAAAAAAGGGGGGGGAGGGGAAAGGAGGTAAAATAAAGTAAAAAAAAGGAGGTAAAATAAGGCAAAGTCTCATGAAGAGACATAGAAAATCTAATATAATTGAGGGAAAGAAGGGAGGGTGATGAGTATTGTGTAAATCTTACTCTCATTAGATTGGGCTCTAAAAGAGTATATCAGACACATTTGATTTCAGGGAAACCTTGGCCCTCTGTATAGGGAAGTAAGAGGGAAAGGAGGAAAAGAAAGGGATAAATTAATAGAAGGATTAGGGAAAAGGTATAAAAAAGAGGGAAGGTTCTAAGGGGGGAGGACTGTTAGAGGGAGGTGGTCATCAAAAACAAAATACTGGGGAGGGGGTAAGGGAGTAAGGGGAAAGGGAAGAGAAAAATATAACTTTGGGTAAATAAGATGGCAGGAAATATAGATAAAGTCATTTTAACTGTGAATGTGAATGGGATGAACTCTCCCATAAAATGGAAATGGATAGCAGACTGTATCCCATAAAACGGAAATGGATAGCAGACTGGATTAAAAGCCAGAATCCTACAATATGTTGTTTACAAGTAACACATCTAAAACATAGAGATGCATACAGAGTGAAGATAAAGGGCTGGAGCAGAATCTTTTATGCTTCAAGTGAACAAAAAAAAAAAGCAGGGGTAGCAATCCTCATCTCAGATCAAGTAAAAGCAAAAATAGATCTAATTAAAACAGATAAGGAAGGAAACTATATTTTACTAAAGGATACCATAGACAATGAAGCGGTATCAATACTAAACATATATGCACCAAGTGATATAGCATCCAAATTCCTAGAGGAGAAACTAACAGAGATGCAAGGAGAAATATACAGTGCAACTATACTAGTGGGGGATCTCAACCTTGCTCTCTCAGAATTAGATAAATTAAACCACAAAATAAATAAGAAAGAAGTTAGGGAGATAAACAAAATGTTAGAAAAGTTAGGTATGACAGATCTCTGGAGGAAATTGAATAGTGATAGAAGGGAGTATACTTTTTTCTCAGGGGTTCATGGAACTTATACAAAAATTGATCATGTGTTAGGGCATAAAAACCTCAAAATCAAATGCAGAAAAGCAGAAATAGTAAATGTATCCTTTTCAGATCATGATGCAATAAAACTCACATGTAATATAAGGCCAGGAGAAAATAGACCAAAAGTTAATTGGAAATTAAATAATCTAATCCTGAAGAATGAGTGGGTGAAAGAGCAAATTATAGACACAATCAATAATTTCATCCAGGAGAACGACAATAATGACACAACATAACAAAATTTGTGGGATACGGCCAAAGGGGTTATAAGGGGTAACTTTATATCTCTAGATGCTTATTTGCATAAAATAGAGAAGGAGAAGATCAATGAATTAGGGTTACAATTAAAAAAAACTAGAAAAAGAGCAAATTAAAAACCCTCAATTAAATACCAAATTGGAAATTCTGAAAATAAAAGGTGAGATTAATAAAATTGAAAATAAGAAAACTATTGAATTAATAAATAAAACTAAGAGTTGGTTTTATGAAAAAACCAACAAAATAGATAAGCCTTTAATTAATTTGGTCAGAAAAAGGAAAGAGGAAAATCAAATTGTTAGTTTCAAAAATGATAAGGGAGAACTTTCCTCCAATGAAGAGGAAATTAGAGTAATAATTAGGAGTTTCTTTGCCCAACTTTATGCCAATAAATTTGATAATCTAAATGAAATGGAGGAATATCTACAAAAATATAGATTGTCCAGGTTAACAGAAGAGGAAATAAATTATTTAAATAGCCCCATTTTAGAAAAAGAAATAGAACAAGCTATTAATCAACTCCCTAAGAAAAAATCTCCAGGGCAAGATGGTTTTACATGTGAATTCTACCAAACATTCAAAGAACAATTAATTCCAATACTATACAAACTATTTGAAAAAATAGGGACAGACGGTATACTACCAAATTCCTTCTATGATAGAGATATGGTGCTGATAGCTAAACCAGGTAGGGTGAAAACAGAGAAAGAAAACTATAGACCCATTTCCCTAATGAATATTGATGCAAAAATTTTAAATAAGATTTTAGCAACGAGATTACAGAAAGTTATCTCCAGGATAATACATCTTGACCAAGTAGGATTTATACCAGCAATGCAGGGCTGGTTCAATATCAGGAAAACTATCAACATAATCAATTATATTAATAACCAAACTAACAAAAACCATATGATTATCTCCATAGATGCAGAAAAAGCATTCGATAAAATCCAACACCCATTCCTATTAAAAACACTAGAGAGGTTAGGAATAAATGGGCTTTTCCTTAAAATGATTAGTAGCATCTACTTAAAACCATCAGCAAGTATCATATGTAATGGAAACAAACTAGAACCATTCCCAATAAGATCAGAAGTGAAACAAGGCTGCCTACTGTCACTATTACTATTTAATATTGTATTAGAAATGTTAGCTTTGGCAATAAGAGAAGAAAAAGAGATAAAAGGAATTAGAGTAGGTAATGAAGAAACCAAATTATCACTCTTTGCAGATGACATGATGGTATACTCAGAGAACCCTAGAGACTCAACTAGAAAACTACTAGAAACAATTCACAACTTTAGTAAAGTTGCAGGATTCAAAATAAATCTACATAAATCATCAGCATTTTTATATATTTCCAACAAAGTTCAGCAGCAAGAGATACAAAAAGAAATTCCATTCAGAATAACGGATGATAGCATAAAATATTTGGGAATCTATCTGCCAAGAAAAAGTCAGAAACTATATGAACTAAACTACAAAGCACTTTCCACACAAATAAAATCAGACCTAGTCAATTGGAAAAAACATTAAGTGCTCATGGGTAGGCCGAGCGAATATAATAAAAATGACAATACTACCCAAACTAATTTACTTATTTAGTGCCATACCAATCAAACTCCCAAGAAATTATTTTACAGATCTAGAAAAAATAGTAGCAAAGTTCATTTGGAAGAACAAAAGGTCAAGAATTTCAAGGGAATTAATGAAAAAAAAAGACAGATGAAGGTGGCCTTGCTGTACCAGATCTAAAACTATATTATAAAGCAGCGGTCATCAAAACCTTTTGGTACTGGCTGAGAAATAGAGCAGTCAATCAGTGGCATAGGATAGGATATCAGGATAAGCTAGGTAATAACGTTAGCAATTTAGTGTTTGATAAACCCAAAGACCCCAGCTTTTGGGATAAGTACTCATTATTCGGCAAAAATTGCTGGGAAAATTGGAAACCAGTGTGGAAGAAATTAAGGCTGGACCCACACCTAACACCGCACACCAAGATAAGATCTAAATGGGTTCATGATCTAGATATAAAGAGTGATATTATAACCAAATTAGAGGAACATAGGATAGTTTACCTCTTGGACCTGTGGAGATGGAATAAATTTATGTCCAAAGAAGATCTGGAACTCTTAATTGAACACCAGATAGATAATTTTGATTATATTAAGTTAAAAAGTTTCTGTACAAACAAAACTAATGCAGACAAGATTAGGAGGGAAGCATCAAATTGGGAAATCAGCTTTACATTTAAGGGTTCTGATAAAGGTCTCATCTCTAAGATATATAGAGAATTGTCTCATATTTATAAGAATTCAAGCCATTCTCCAATTGATAAATGGTCAAAGGATATGAACAGACAATTTTCAGGTGATGAAATTAAAACTATTTATAATCATATGAAAAGGTGCTCCAAATCATTATTGATCAGAGAGATGAAAATTAAGACAACTCTGAGCTACCACTACACACCTGTCAGATTGGCTAAAATGACAGGAAAGGATAATGACAGGTGTTGGAGGGGATGTGGGAAGACTGGGACAATGATGCATTGTTGGTGGAACTGTGAACGGATCCAACCATTCTGGAGAGCAATTTGGAGCTATGCTCAAAAAGTTATCAAACTATGCATACCCTTTGACCCAGCAGTGTTTCTATTGGGCTTATATCCCAAAGAAATCATAAAAGAAGGAAAGGGCCCCACATGTGCAAGAATGTTTGTGGCAGCTATTTTTGTAGTGGCTAGAAACTGGAAACTGAATTGAGGCCCATCAATTGGAGAGTGGCTGAATAAATTATGGTATATGAATGTTATGGAATATTATTGTTCTGTAAGAAACGACCAGCAGGATGATTTCAGAGAGGCCTGGAGAGACTTGCATGAACTAATGCTGAGTGAAGTGAGCAGAACCAGGAGATCATTATTCATGGCAACAACAATACTATATGATGATCAGTTCTAATGGACATGACTCTCTTCAACAATGAAATGCTTCAAACCAGTTCCAATTGTTCGGTGAAGAGAGCCATATACACCCAGAGAGAGGGATGTGAAATGTGGACCACAACATAACATTTTCATGTTCTCTATTGAGGTTTGCTTGCATTGTATTTCCTTTATCGGATTATTCTTTCTTGTAGATATGATTTCTCCTGCACAAAAAATGATGTGTGGCAATAACTATACATATATTCGATTTCTTAAGTATTCTAACATAATTATCATGTAGTGGATATCCTGCCATCTAGGGGAGGGGTGGGGAGTAGGGGGAAAATTTGTAACAGAAAGCTTTGTAAGGGTTAATGTTGAAGAATTACCCATATATATGTTTTGCAAATAAAAAGTATTAATAATAAAAAAATAAAAAGCTTTAATAAAAAAATTTATTTCACCCTCTGATTCTAAAATATCAGGACAGTTTTCCTTGAGAATTTGTTGAAAGATGATGCATAAGTTCTTTTTTTTGGTCATTGTTTTCAGGTAGACCAATAATTTTAAGATTATCTCTCCTGTGATTTCAGAGAGGCCTGGAGAGATTTACATGAACTGATGTTAAGTGAAATGAGCAGAACCAGGAGATCATTGTACATGGCAACCACAAGATTATATGATGATTAATTCTAATGAGATGATTCAGACCAATTCCAATGATTTTGTGATGATGAGAGCCATTTACACCCAGAGAAAGGACTGTGGGAACTGAGTGTGGGTCACAACATAGCATTTTCATTCTTTTTGTTGTTGTTTGCTTGCATTTTATTTTTTCTCATTTTTTTCTTTTTTTATTAGATTTTCTTGTGCAGCAAGATAATTGTATAAATGTGTATGCATATATTGGATTTAACTTATGTTTTTACCATGTTTAACATATATTGGATTACTTGCCATCTAGGGAAGGGAGTAGAGAAAAGGGGGGAATTGGAACACAAGGTTTTGCAAGGATTAATGTTGATGCATTATGTTTTGAAAATAAAAAGCTTTAATTAAAAAAAAAGATTATCTCTCCTGGTTTTGATTTTTCCATACCAGTTGTTTTTCCAATGAGATATTTTGATTAAAAATTTTTTTTCATTCTTCTGGTTTTGTTTGATTGATTCTTGATTTCTCATAAAGTCATTAGCTTCCATTTGCTCAATTCTCATTTTCTTTTTTTAAATTTTTATTAAAGCTTTTTATTTGCAAAACATATGTATGAGTAATTTTTCAACATTGACCCTTGCAAAGCTTACCGTTATAAATTTTTCCCTTCTAGTCCCCACCCCTCCCCTAGATGGCAGGAAGTCTACTCCATGTTAATTATGTTAAAATACTTGACAAATCAAATATGTGTCTGCATATTTTTACAGTTATCTTGCTGTGCAAGAAAAGTCGGATCTACAAGAAAAAAAATCTGAGAAAGGAAACATAATGCAAGCAAACATCAATAGAGAGCATGAAAATGTTATGTTGTGGTCCACATTTCATATACCTCTCTCTGGGTGTATACGGCTTTCTTCACTGAACAATTGGAACTGGTTTGAAACATTTCATTGTTGAAAAGAGCCATGTCCATCAGAATTGATCATCATATAGTCTTGTTGTTGCCATGTATAATGATCTCCTGGTTCTGCTCATTTCACTCAGCATCAGTTCATGCAAGTCTCTCCAGGCTCTCTGAAATCATCCTGCTGGTCGTTTCTTATAGAACAATAATATTCCATAACTTTCATATACCATAATTTATTCAGCCATTCTCCAATTGATGGGCCTCCATTCAGTTTCCAGTTTCTAGCCACTACAAAAATAGCTGCCACAAACATTCTTGCACATGTGGGTCCCTTTCCTTCCTTTAAGATCTCTTTGGGATATAAGCCCAATAGAAACACTGCTGGGTCATCAATTCTTATTTTCAAGAATTTTTTTTTCTCAGTGAGATTTTGTACCAAATTTGGCCAATTTTGCTATTTAAGGCACTATTTTCTTTATTGGCCTTTTGTATTTCCTTTTACATAACTCTCATTTCTCTTCCCGATTTTTCCTCCTTCTCTCTTACTTGATTTTCAAAATCCCTTTTGAGCTCTTCCATGGCCTCAGATCAATACTTATTTTTCTTGAAGGCTTTGGATGTAGGAACTTTGACTTTGCTATCATCATCTGAGTGTGTACTTTGATATTCCTTGTTACCATAATAGCTTTAGGTGGTCAGAATCTTTTTCTGTTATTTGCTCATTTATCCAGCCTATTACTTGGCTTTTTACTCTTTGTTAATGTAGGGCTCTGTTTACAGGGTGGAGGATGTAATATCTCAAGCTTCAAGGATTTTGTGCAGCTGTTTTCACACTTCTAGGGATCTGACCACATGCTGTTTTCTGCCCTGGACCTTTGAGGAGGGTCCCTTCTCCACTGTGGCAATAATTCTAGTGTGCTAAAGCAGCAGAGTCCTTCCTCCGTGCTAGTTATTGCTCATCATTTCTTATGGCACAATAGTATTCCATTATATTTCTATAGTACAACTTATTCAGCTCTTCTCCAATTGAACATCTTCACCATTTCCAATTCTTTGCCACCACAAAAAGAGCTGCTGTAAATATTTTTTTTGGTACACATATGTCCTTTTCCTGTTTCTAATGATCTCTTTAGGATGTAGACCTAGTAGTGGTATTGCTGGATCAGAGAGTATGCAGAGTTTTATAAACCTTTGGGCATAGTTCTAAATTTCTCTCCAGAATGGTTGGATAAGTTCACAATTTTATCAACAATGCATTAGTGTCCCAATTTTCTCACATCTTCTCCAATATTTGTTATTTTCATTTTCTGTCACATTAACCAATTTGATAGATGTGAGGTGGTACTCTAGAGTTATTTTAAGTTACATTTCTCTAATCAATAGTGATTTAGAGCATTTTTTTCAAGTGGCTAAAGTTATTTCTAATTTCTTCATCTAAAAATTGCCTGTTAGGACAAACTACGCAATAACTATAGCAATCTAGTGTTTGATAAACCCAAAGACCCCAGATTTTGGGATAAGAACTCACTATTTGACAAAAACTGCTGGGAAAATTGGAAACTTGTATGGAAGAAATTAGGGTTTGACCCACACTTAACACCACATATAAATATAAGATCTAAATGGGTTCATGATTTAGACATAAAGAGTGATATTATAAGCAAATTTGAGGAATATAGGATAGTTTATCTCTCAGACCTGTGGAGAAGGAAGGAATTTGTGCCCAAAGAAGAACTGGAACTCTTAACTGAATACCAGATAGATAATTTTGATTATATTAAGTTAAGAGGTTT
Source organism: Myrmecobius fasciatus (assembly GCA_023553655.1). Classification (NCBI taxonomy): domain Eukaryota; kingdom Metazoa; phylum Chordata; class Mammalia; order Dasyuromorphia; family Myrmecobiidae; genus Myrmecobius; species Myrmecobius fasciatus. The sequence goes on along the minus strand of JAJPUD010007531.1, from coordinate 62,424 downwards.
TTGTACAAACAAAACTAATGCAGACAAGATTAGGAGGGAAGCAATAAATTGGGAAATCATCTTTACATTTAAGGGTTCTGATAAAGGCCTCATTTCTAAAATATATAAAGAACTGATTCATCTTTATAAGAATTCAAGCCACTCTCCAACTGATGGATGGTCAAAGGATATGGAAAGACAATTTTCAGATGATGAAATTAAAACTATTTCTAGTCATATGAAGGGGTGCTCCAAATCATTATTGATCAGAGAAATGCAAATTGAAACAACTATGAGATACCACTGCACACCTGTCAGATTGGCTAAGATGACAGGAAAAGATAATGATGAATGTTGGAGGGGATGTGGGAGGGCTGGGACACTGATGAATTGTTGATGGAACTGTGAATGAATCCAACCATTCTGGAGAGCAATTTGGAACTGTGCTCAAAAAGTTATCAAACTGTGCATACCCTTTGACCCAGCAGTGTTTTTACTGGGCCTATATCCCAAAGAGATCTTAGGGGAAGGGAAGGGACCCACATGTGCAAGGCAGCCCTTTTTGTAATGGCTGGAGGCTGGGGGCTGAATGGATGCCCATCAATTGGAGAATGGCTGAATAAACTGTGGTATATGAATGTCACGGAATATTATTGTTGTGTAAGAAATGACCAGTGGGGTGATTTCGGAGAGATTTGAATGAACTGATGCTAACTGAAATGAGCAGAACCAGGAGATCATTGTGCATGTCAAGAGTAAGACTATGTTCTGGTCAATTCTGATGGACATGGTTCTCTTCAACAATAAGATGTTTCAAGCCAGTTCCATTGTTCAGTGGTGGAGAGGGCCATCTACACTCAGGGAGAGGTCTCTGGGATATGGGTGTGGACCACAACAAGGCATGTTCATGCTCTCTATTGATATTTGCTTGCATTATGTTTTCCCTCTCAGGTTTTTGTTTTGTTTTGTTTTTTCTTTTTCTTGTAGATCCGGTTTTTCTTGTACAGCAAGATAACTGTATAAATATGTATACACATATTTGATTTCTCAAGTATTTTATCATGATTAACATATATTAGACTTCCTGCCATCTAGGAGAGGGGGTGGGAGGAAGGAGAGAAAAATTTGTAACAGAAAGCTTTGCAAGGGTCAATGTTGAAAAATTACCCATGCACATGTTTTGCAAATTAGAAAAGAAAGAAAGAAAGAAAAATAGATAAATAAATAAATAAATAAAACTATGTGGAAATAAAAAAAAAGAAAGAAAGAAAGGAAGAAAGAAAAATTGCCTGTTCAGATCTTTTGCCCATTCATCAATTGGAGAATGACTTGTATTCTTATAAATTTGACTCAATTCTCTATGTATTTGAGAAATGAGACCTTTATCAGAAACACTGGTTATAAAATTTGTTTCCCTACTTTCTGCTTTCCTTCTAATCTTGGTTGCATTGATTTTGTTTGTGTAAGCCCTTTTTAATTTAATGTAATTAAAATTATCCATTTTGCATTTCACAATGTTCTCTAACTCTTGTTTGACCATAATTTCTTCCCTTCTCCATATATCTGACAGGTAAACTATTCCTTATTCTCCTAATTTGCTTATAGTGTAACTCTACATTTAAATAGTGTGCCTATTTCAACCTTATCTCAGTATAAGATGTAAAATATTGATCTATTTTTATTTTCCAGTTTTTCCAGCAGTTTTTGTGAAATAGTGAGTTCTTATCCCAGAAACTGGAATTTATTAAACAGTAAATACTGTAGTCCTTTACTACTCTGTTTTGTGTACCTAACCAATTCCACTGATTCATCACTATTTCTTAGCCAGTACCAAATAGTTTTGATAAAGCAAACAACTTTGAAAGACTTAGGGGGTGGGCAGCTAGTTGATGCAGTAGATAGATAGAGCACTGAATATAAAGTAAGGAGGACCTGAGTTCAAATGTGAACTGAGTCACCTGTATTAGCTATGTGACCCTGGGCAAGTCACTTAATCCAGATTGACGTCAAAAAAAAAAAAAAAAAAAAAGGCTTAGGAACTCTAGCCCTAGCAACGCATCACCTGATCAGTTGGGGTGGGGTTTAGATTCAGACTTCGAGGCTGTTGCTGCCACCATTGCTGCCAAGATGTCGATGTTCGCTTTCCCAGAGCTCTACTTCAACGTGGACAACGGCTATGTGGATGGATTGGTCCGGGGCTTCAAAGCCGGGTTCCTCAGAATGGCAGATTACCGTCAGTTGGAGCAGTGTGAAACGCTTGAAGATATGAAACTACATCTCCAGACTACGGACTATGGAAACTTCCTAGCGAATGAGATATCCCCACTAACAGTGTCAATCCTTGACGACAAGCTCAAGGAGAAGATGGTAGCCGAGTTCCGTCACTTGAGGAATCAGGCCTACCAGCCATTGGCCGGCTTTCTGGACTTCATCACCTACAGCTACATGATTGACAATGTCATCTTGCTGATAACGGGGACCTTGCACCGTCGCACAGTTGCCGAGCTTGTGCGGAAGTGCCACCCTCTAGGCAGCTTTGAGCAGATGGAGGCGGTGAGCATTGCTCAGACCCCAGAAGAATTATATAACGCTATCTTAGTGGATACCCCACTGTATTCATTCTTCCAAGACTGCATCTCTAAGGAGGACCTTGAACAAATGAACATTGAAATTATTCGAAACACATTGTACAAAGCCTACCTAGAGGCTTTCTACAAATTCTGTAGCGGTCTAGGGGGTATCACAGCAGCTACCATGTGCCCTATCCTCGAGTTTGAAGCTGACCGCAGAGCCTTCATCATCACTATCAACTCATTTGGCACTGAGCTCTCCAAGGAGGAGCGGGCCAAGCTGTTCCCACATTGTGGAATACTCTACCCTGATGGTTTGACCCTGCTAGCCCAGGCTGAGGACTACAAAGAGGTCAAAACTGTGGCTGATTACTACCCACAATATAAACTGCTCTTTGAAGGGGCTGGGAACCATCCCGGTGAGAAAACCTTGGAGGACCTATTATTTGAGCATGAGGTGAAACTGAATAAGCTGACCTTTATCAAACACTTCCACTTTGGCGTCTTCTATGCCTTTGTGAAGCTCAAAGAGCAGGAATGCCGAAACATTGTGTGGATTGCCGAGTGCATCTCCCAGCACAATCGGACCAAGATCCACAGCTATATCCCCATCTTCTAGCACCTCTCTCTAATTCCCTGTTTCCTATCTTTTGGCCATGACAGTCGATGAGGCCCCCTGGAGACAGGCAGTGGTCCCTATTTCTCTCTCCACCCAGTATTGTGCATATATGTGTTTGTAGAGATCACCGTTTTGGCCTCTTTCATATACATTTAATATTGAAGAAGCGGGGCTCCTTCTCCCTTCCTTCCATCCCTCATCCTCTAGACTTAGACCTCTGGAGCTTTTAGGGCTAGAGTTTTGGGATCTAAGTTCCAAGTATCAGAGCTGACCCTCCCACCCCCACAAGTAGTCTCTGTAACTTGTGTGATTAAAAAAACCTGCCCTGAAAAAGATGAATAGAGGGGTACCCCTATCTTGATGTTTTTCATTGTTAAAGGAATCTGAGAAGCATTCTGAGTCATTTTGGTATTCCTTCAAGAAAGCCAGCTTGATCACAGCTCTTGCCATCCTCTTTCTTCTCATCTATCCCAGGGCCAAATTCTCAGTGGAAATTCCCATTGTATGTGTTAGGGACAAGGAAGTACCTCACATAGTCATCCTCTCTCTAACATACGCCCATGCATACATATATATGCACACATAGAGACCTCTCCATCAGCACAAGCCAGGGCTCTGGCTCTAGAAATTAAGGATCCTTTCCTCTCCCTGTCATCCTTTACCAGGAGGCTTTGGTACAAAAGTCAGGGAACTGTGCAGAATTTTCTCCAACTGGAGAATCTCTCTTCTCTCAAACTCATCCTAAGTTTGTGTGTGTTTGTTTCTCTTAATGAAGCTTCCCATTCTGTGAAATAATAAAATGTTAAGAGATTTAGAAATTCTGATCAATATAATGACTAAACATAATTCCAGAGGACTCATGATGAAACATGTTACCACCTTCTGATAAAGAAGTGAAAGATGGTGCAAACTGAAACATATTTTTCTGAACATGGCATGGGATTTTTGTTTGAGATCAGTCAGAAATCTGAAGGCAAAAGGAAAGGGGTCACCAGTAAAACCAGCACAAATATTCATTATCTTCCTAGTATGACTAGAAACAGTCCAGGGAAAAATACTGTTCAGGGGTTTGGGTCTGGGGACATAGCAGGAGCAGAGGGCTTCCTCAAGAAAGCTCATAGGTTGTCTGAAAGCCCCCATGCAGGAACCTTGGAAGGCCATCTTTACATGTAATTAGAAAAATAGTATGCTATTAAAATAACATTTTTAAAGAGGAAAAGGGCAGCAACCAGCATGATTCTACAATATTCAGGAACATTCCCAGGGCCAGGGTTTCTAAGGTGCTGTGATGCTCTGACCTGAAATGCTAGAGAGGGTCCTAAAGACACATCCCTCTGAACTTAAGAGATCCAGAGGAACCTAACTCTGGGAGGTGGAGATTAAAGTAGGAACCCAGAGGATCCAGAATGAGATCAAGTAGGGATTAGCTCCTCCATAAAAAGCACAGAGAAGAATGGGAGCCATGTGCTAGAGAGAATAATAAAAGTAAAAAAAAAAAAAAGTAAAATTGTCATAAATCTAAAGGTATCCTAAAAGATTCCCGCAAGTAGAGACTCAAGAGAAAAATTTCTCCTAATTCCATGAATATGCAGAAGAAATGAAATGAAAGCTCTAAAGAAAAGAAATGGAAGAGAAAATGGAAGAGAAAATGTTAAATCTTAGTCAAGTAATAGACACTGAAAACTTACAATTGTTCAGTTATGCCTGACTTTTTAACTCCACTTGGGGTTTTCTTGGCAAAGATGCTGGAGTGATTTGTCATTTTTTTTCTGAACTGAGACAGACAGGGTTAAAGTAACTTGCCCAGGATCACACAGCTTGGACCAACCGTGCATTCTGAAAAACAGAATAGACCAAACAGAAATCAACAACTCCTTAAAAGACCAAGAAATGTTAGAATCAAAAGATTGATCATAGCTTTTAGGTAATTCAATAATTCTTAAAATACCTCTCCTGGATCTATTTACACTTTTATTTTTTCATTTTTTTTTTTCTTTTTGCTGAGGCAATTGGGGTTAAGTGACTTGCCCAGTGTCACACAGCTAGGAAGTATCTGAGACCACATTTGAACTCAAGTCCTCCTGACTTCAGGGCTGGTGCTCTAACCACTGCGCCACCTAGCTGCCCCTATTTTTTCATTCTTTTAATTTTGTTTGACTGATTCTTGATGTCTTGGAGTCATTAGCTTCCACTTGCCTAATTCTAATTTTTAAATAATAATTTTCTTCATTTAGCTAGTGTACCTTCTTTCCTATTTGACTAATTCTAATTTTTAATGTTTATTTTCTCCAATTACATATAAAACATTTTTTTTACATTTGTTTTTTAAAATTTTGAGTTCCAGATTCTTCCCCTTTCTCTCCTCTCCCCCCATTGAGGAAGCCCATATGAAGTGGTGCAAAATGTTTTCATTAAAGTAAACATTTCCCTCCTCCCGAGAAAATTCTCAAGATAAAAAAGTTTTTTAAAAGTATGCTTCAGTCTATATTCAGATACAATCAGTTCTTTCTCTGAGTATGGATAGCATTTTTAATCATAAATCTTTAATCTTGTATCATTGTTTTGCTGAGAATAGCAAAATCATTCATAATTGATCATTCCACAACTTTGCTATTGCTGTGTACACCATACATTTGACTTTGCTTGAGCTCATGGAGGACTTTCCAGGTTTTTCTGATAGCATCCTGCTCATCATTTCTTTTCTTTTTTTTTCCCTGAGGCAATTGAGGTTAAGTGACTTGCCCAGGGTCACACAGCTAGGGAATGTTAGGTGTCTGAGACCAAATTTGAACTCAGGTCCTCCTGACTTCAGGGCTGGTGCTCTATCCACTACTCCACCTAGCTGCCCCCCTGCTCATCATTTCTTAAAGAACAATAATATCCCACCATAATCACATACTACAGTTCAGCCATTCCCCAATTGATGGGCATCCCTTCAATTTTCAATTCTTTGCCTTGAGAAAAGAGCTACTATAAATATTTTATAAATAAATATATGTGTCTGTATATAACTATATGTATATAAATATATACTTTTCCTCTTTTTAAAAATCTTTTCTGAGATTCATGCCTGGTAGTGATATTGTTGGGTCAAAGGATACACATTATTTTATAGACATTTAGGCATAGTTCATTTTTTTGATCATTTATCTATTGGGAAAATGGTTCTTGTTTTTTTTTTAATTTTTTAATTTTTATAAATTTGATTCAGTTTCCCACACAGTTAAGAAATGAGGCTTTGATCAGAGAAACTTGCTTCAAAATTCTTAGTCAGCCTAAAATTTATAGTGGGGTTTTTTTGTTTGTTTGTTTGTTTTTTTCCCTGAGGCAATTGGGGTCAAGTGGCTTGCCCAGGGTAACACAGCTAGGATTGCTTCAAAATTCTTTCCCCAGTTATTATTGCTAACTGTGTTTCCCCCTTGTTTATTATATTTTCTTTTTCTTTTCATCGGGTCCCTCCTTAAAAGTATTTTGCTTCTGACCAGCCCATCCCCCCTCTCTTCTGTTACTCTTCCTCTGTATCCCCTTCCCCTCAAGCTTTCCTGCAAAGTAAGATAGATTTCTATATATTAAGCATGTATCTTATTTCGACTCTGAAGGTGACACAGTGGATAGAGCACCAACCCTGAAGTCAGGAGGGCCTGAGTTCAAATCTGGTTGCAGACACTTAACAGTTTCTAGCTGTGTGACCCTGGACAAATCTCTTAACCCCAATTGCCTCAAAAAAAAAAGTAGGACTCTGTTTCTAGGGTGGAGGGGGTATAATGTCCTAAGCAGCTGCTTTCAGAGATCTTTCTAGGTATCTGTTCTGTGAACCAGCACGGCTTTTCAGATCTGAGTATGGTCAAAGCACAAAGTCCTGTCTCAGTGCTAGCAAAAAGGCCCCTGCAATCTCCCTCTGACCAGCTGTTCAGCCCCTTCTACTTATGTTCTGAGATCTCCAGAAGCCACCTATTGCTATTGCTGCTGCCCCATCACTGCTACTGCAGTATTGCTGTTGACATCTTCTGTTGATTCAGTGGCTCACCAAAATCTATTCTGGGCTGGGCTCCCCTTACATCCTAGTATGCCAAACCTTTCCTTCTGAATTGTCCTTGGTCTCTGTGAGCTAAGAGGTCTGAAGACTGAAGCCACTGTGACCAATTTAGAGGTCTGTTCCTGGTTTACTGGGGTCCTGGGATGTGCTAGTAGGGCCAATTTCCTGTCAGAGTGGAGTTGAGATGGCAGAGTAAAGGTGGACTTGCCTGAGCTCTTGACCAAATCCCTCCAAATCCCTCTAAATAATGACTCTAAAATTATAGAGCTGCAGAATCTATAAAAAGAGCAAAACAAATTTTCAGTCCAATACAACTTAGAGGTACAGCAAAGAAAGTCTGTTACAACATGGTGAGAGTGGAACACAACCGAGCACAGGTCATACTAGTACAGTTCCAATTCCAGCAAATCGGGAGCAGTTCTTGGGAGCCACTGAATCAGCAGCACCAGTGTCTGCTTCTGAAGCTCTCAGCCTACAAATGATAAAAGAAATCAGACAACTGGTCAGAAGTAGATTACAGGAGTCTCTTTGCCAATACTGAGGTAACACTCTGCTATTTTGCATATTCTCAGATCTGGGTCACAGACCTGAGTGAAAGTTTGAGGGTAAGGAGAAGTACTAGCACACCAGAACTTGTGGCTACAGTGAAGCAGGAACATCCTCAGAGTTCTGAGGCAGAAAAGAGTAATTGCGGTCACTTACAGATCAGAACACAGACCAGGAGAATAGTAAACAATATTAGTAAACAAACATCTCCTTAGATTTTACCTCCTTGGAAGAAGTGAAAACTTACAAGTTCCTAGAAGTATCTCTGAGAACAGCTGCACAAAAGCGCCTGAAGTTTGAGATGGTGCACCTCACCCTGCAAGCAGAGAGCTAGTTTAAACAAAGAGTTGAAAGTCATTTAATAGTCTTAGAAACTGAGCAAACAAAAGAAAAAAAATACTGACCATAGAAATTTACTATGATGTTGAAGATCAAAACACACACTCAGGAGAAGATAACAAAGTCAAAGTTCCAACCTCCAAAGTGTCCAAGAAAAATATGAAATGTTCTTAGACCATGGAAGAACTCAAAAAGGATCTTGAAAATCAAGTAAAAGAACTAGAGAAAAAATTGGTAAAAGAAACAAGAGTGATGTTATAGAGTATTATTGCTCTATAAGAAATGATCAGCAGGCTGTTTTCAGAGAGGCCTAGAGAGACTTACATGAACTAATGCTAAGTAAAGTAGTAGATGCTAAGTAAAGTATAGTAGAACTTTGTACTCAGCAACAGCAAGATTATATGATGATCAATTCTGATGTACATGGCTTTTTTCAACACTAAGGTATTTCTCAAAAGCAGGGTACATGAAAAGAGTATACAACCATGGAAGAAGGGGTGGGGAAATCAGATGAACTCTTATCTGAAATGAACAAAAGAGAGTTGAACACATCCACCATTTAGTACAGAAATACATTAAACTCCACTGGGAAGTAAGTGTAGGGACGGGAAATATATGGCATGGTAAAAAGTGAGGAAATAATGGGGAGAGAATTTGTTGCAAGCAAAATAAACTTCTTGATTCTAAGAGGAGAAAATTAAAAGTAAAAGAAAAAAACTACAATCTAAAGGGGTGGGGACCTTAGCTTGCTTCATAGGCTATCCAGGAATGGCTGCACATATTGTAATATATGAATGTAATAGAATGTTGCTGTATCTTCAGGAATGATGAAAGAGATGATTTTGAAGAACCTGGGTAGCATATACTGATGAAGCATGAAGGGAGAATAACCCGGAAAAAAATTTATCCAAAGGCACTAACATTGTAAAGAAAAACAACTTTGAATATTTAAAAACTCTAATCAATGTAATGATCAAACTCTTCTCTTGAGGAACTGTAGTGTAACTAATTATCCATTTTCTGATAGAGAAATACATTTTTAGACATGTTTTTCAAGTAGACTTTTTGAATTATGCTTATGTCAGGTCTTTTTTCTGTCTTTGCCCTTTTTAATTTGAATGAATAGAAAAGGTTAGCAATAGTGATAACAAAGAGGAAAACATAAACATGTGGCAATTGATAAGTGGTCAAAGAATATGAACAGTTTTCAGAAGAAGAAATCAAAGCTATCAATCACATGAAAATTGCTCAAAATTACTATTGGAGGGGCAGCTAGTTGGTGTAGTAGATAGAGCACCAACCCTGAAGTCAGGAGGACCTGAGTTCAAATCTGGCCTCAGACACACCATTTCCTGGCTGTATGAGCCTGGGCAAGTCACTTAATCCCAATTAACTCAGGGAAAAAATTACTATTGGATAGAGAGATGCAAATCACAGCTATTCTGAGATATTACCTCACACCTATCAGATTGGTTAACATGACAGAAAAGGAAAATGATAAATAGTGGAGGGGATGTGAAAAAAATGGTGGAGTTGTGAACTTATCCAACTGCCAAGAACAATTTGTAAAACTATGTCCAAAGGACAATAAAACTCTGTATGCCTTTTGTTCCACCATTAACTAGTAGGTCTGTATCTCTTAAGAGATCAAAGAAAAGCAAAAAGACTTTTATTCATGCTTATATGAACAAATGTTCCTGTTCTCTAATATTTACAGAAGTTCTTTTTGTGATGTCAAAGATTTGGAAATTGAGGGGATAGCCATCAAATGGGGAATGATTGAATAAATCCTGGTACATGGTTGTACATAATAAGCAGGATGCTTTCAGAAAAACCTGGAATGACTTACATGAACTAATGCAAAGTGAAGTGAGCAGAACCAGGAGAACATTTTACTCAGTAACAGTGATATTATACAATGATTAACTGCAAATGACTTAGTATTCTCAGCAATTTAATGATGAAAAATGCTATGCCTCTCCAGAGGAAAAAATGGATTGGAGCCTGAACACAAGTTGAAGCATACTTTTTTTTTAACCTTTATTTTTCTTGGGATTTTTTTGGTGGTTGTTCTGTGTTTTCTTCATATGATTAATATGGAAATAGGTTTTGCATTACTACAGATGTATAACTATATCAAATTGCTTGCCTTCTCAATAAGGAGGGGAAAGAGTGAGAGAACATGAAACTCAATTTAAAAAATATTTAAAATTATTTGTACATGTAATTTGGAAAATAATGTAATTGGGAAATATTCAATGATCTATATGAAATATATTTTTAAAATACAAAAAATAAAAGTATGTGGCATAAAAAGGAGATTCAGTTGTGTATAGAATCTTATTTTTATATGCTACTGGGTATTTAGAAATACCCTCGTTTTCATATTTAAATTTAGACTTTTATAATTTTAAATTTCAAAAACAGAGAACATGCTTCTTCTAGGTAAGGTTAGATTGCTTCTCAAAACTATAGTTGTATTTTCTGCTTCATATGTTCTTCCCTGAGCACAAATGATGAAACAGAGATCTTGAAATTGACATTTCAAACCTTGGCAATCTCTATAGGGAATTAAGATGTCTAAAGTCATTGAAATCTGGGTGACTGGCAGCAGGCAATGATTTCTAATTTCCTCAAAGAAGCAGATGACCAACTGGTCAGGAGGACAACCTAACAAGACTTCCCTGACTTACCAGAAGGTCTGAACCTTAAATGTATTGTTTGAACAGTACAAAGGCATACAATTTTTAAGCATCAACCTACAGGGAGTGTAGCAGTTATGAGTTACTGTTTCAGGTTTTAAATCGTCTTCTGTTTGGGATTATAAATTGTATGTGTGTTTGTGTTTTTAACATTTCTTTTGTGATAGAGACAAATGTTTCCTATATTGTATCAAATACCTTTCTAGATAGGATACTGTCACTCTTTTTTGGAGAAACCCTAGTCATGAAACCTAAGAGCTGTTTAAAAGATTTTCTCTGAAGTTCCTTTCTGGGGGTTGTTGTTGTTATTGTTCATCCTTGGTTTTCAAAGTGGACCAATGATGTTACAAGCTGATGTTTTGACTTGTGCATGAATTGGATGCAGAGTTGAAGAAATTGTCAATCTTTTTTAGTCATCAAAGTTCAGTGGCAAGACAAAAGATAGTCTAGCAATGGCCCAGAATGCAATGGAGTCCTTGGAGTTTTCAATGTCTGACCAAGCTCTAAGCCTTCCAAAGCACCTGCTTCAGCTGCCTTCATGTCCATTAGAACATATTGTTCTCATTCACCCATTCTGCCAGGGCTTCATTTGAGCCGTCAGAACTAATTAGTCAGGAATGGAGCCCCAGTATCCTGACTCCCAGATCTGGACTCTTGTTCCCTTTTCTCACCTATCTTTTTGGAGCAGACATCCCACTAATTCACTAACAGGCTTGGAGTTTGTCAGTTACCTCCCACCTGGTTTTAGCAATTTGCAAAAATTGCTTTATGGGATGTGGCTGCTGTGCTTGCTACAGTTTCTTTTTGTCCCAGGTGAGAGTTCAGTGTCAGATGGACACTAAAGGTAGATGTGCACCCTTTAAAAGAGCTTAGCAAGCCCTCATACCCCAGGTCTTGTCCTCCCTGAATACCCCACACATCTGTTCTGAGGTAGGAGTATGATGAATAAACTAGAGACAAAGATTAAAAAAAAAAGACTTTTCTTTTAAAGGGCAGACTCCCCCAGGACTTAGTCCTGAATAAATACAGAGTTAGGAACCATTAGTGTCTGAGTAAAGACTGGGTTTTTTTTTTGTTTGTTTGTTTGTTTGTTTTTTTGATAATGGCATATGGTTTCTGGGATTTTTTGGATGAAGTGAGGGTGCAGGATAGAAAAGGGGTGGGGAATAGCATAAATCAAAGCATGGGGGAGCTATGGTACAAGTCAGGCTTCTGAAAGTGTAGTTCAACCCTCTTCCTTTTACAAATGAGAAAATAGATCCAGAGAATTTAAATAACTTCTAAAATGACACAGATAGTGAGAACCAGAATTTGGATTCTAACCCAGGTCCTTTGAATTCAAATCGAGTATTCTTTCCATTGGCTTAGCAGGGAAAAGGCCACAAATTGGAGGTGGAGATGTGTCATACCTGCAGCATTCATTGTATGGATCTTTCCACTTTGCTGGGGCTAAGTACACATACCTGAAGTCTGAGGTAGTATAGTGGGGAGTCCCAAACACCATCCCCTGTCCCTCATGTTACAGCCTGTGACTCCCCAGGCTCTGCAGAGACCCCTAGACTATAATGCCTCCTAACTACCACCACTCTCCTCACTCCCCCCCCCCCAAGAAACTGAGTCTTAGGCTCTATAATTGGGCATTTTATTCGAAGGGTCAGCGCTGTATTCCATTTTCCTGAATTGTTAACTCTGGGGTCCAAGAACAAAATCTGAGGGAGCAGCATAGGGAAGCCAGTAGCTGGAGTTGGGGGAAGAGGGCTGATGGGAAAGGACTTCTCATCGACTTCACCGTGGTACTGATATGGTGCTGAGTGGCTTTCAAGGCTCACAGCTCTCCTTTACTTCCTCTCCTCACTCACCATAGTCGGGCAGAGCGCACCCTCTAGGGGCCGCTGCCACTACCGCTGCCGCTGCCACTGCCGAGACCCCCAGGCAGGAGGAGCAACGCGCGTCTGAACCGGTTGCCCTGACGCCCCCGAGGTGGGAGCCGTGGCCAAGCTGGACAGGCGATGCCGAATGGGGTCTCTGGGCCAGGCGGCTGAGGGTCAGAAGTGGAGGGCTGAAGGCAGGGACAGGGAGCAGGCGCAGCAACCAGGTAGTCTCCAAGGGCAGAACCACATAGGTCTCTGGCGTCTAGGAAAGTCTATAAAACCATCCCAGGTTAGAATAGGATTAATAGTGGATGCAAGGGCTGGGGCTAACTGCATCCATATTTAGTAGGGGAACTGGGTAGAAAGGTGAGACTAAGGGGAAAAGAGAGAGGTTGAATTGCCATTGAATTTCTAAGTCAGCAAGAGATAGGGCCCCATTCTTAGAGTGAGTGACAGATATGGAATTGGAGGCAAGAGAGAAGGTGATTTAGTGTCTGTACAAAGGGACTCGGGCCAAAGCAAGCAAGAAAGGGCCTTGTTAATATTTGGAGGAAGGAGAGATGAGGTTGTGGACCAAGACCATGGGACAGTATGGAGGGCTATGACCTAGCAGGATCTATGACTATTTGAGATTAGACTTTTGGGGAGGTTCTCACCTGGTCAAAGGTGAGACAACCACCTTCACAACTCCCTCTTTGTGGTTGGGAGAGCCAATTCCGACCACAAGTCAAGTCATTTCTGCAAGCCAAAAACCTGAGTAGAGAATGATGGTTTCAGAAATGGAAGGGATTTAGATCGTCTAGTCCCAACTTTTATCTCCACACTCCAGCCCAGAAAGGGCCTAATCTGAGCTGTCAAAACTAAACAGCCAGGAATGGAGCTCCAGTGTCCTGACTCCCAGCTTTGGATTCTTATTCCCTCTTCTCACCTGGATTATGAACAGCTAACCTCTCTCTGACATCCAACTTTTTCTGTCTTTCTGAATCCTGTCCTAAGCAGTTATATTCTCCTTCCTGAAGTTAGGCTCTGACCACATCCTTTCGTCAAAAATACTACATGTCTGCAATAGGCACTCAAAAATTCTAGTTTATGGGCCCCATTCATCCAACTTTGTTTCCCCCAGCCTCCTCAGACCAAACTCCCCGAGCTATATACCAATAGGCAATTCTTTGCCTTTTGGAATTTAAGCACTATGGCCCTACCTGAAATGACCTATTGTGGTCTTTTTGCCCTCTCTACCAAAGCTAAACCAGTAGCATCATCCTAATCAGGAGTGACCAGGAAAGGTCTTGAAGAAGCAAGTTTCTTCAAGTGAACCTTAATGAAAATGTCTTTCACTAACCCTTAGACTCATTCCTGCACCTCTTCCCATGCCAGGTCCTTCTCCTAGAATTGCCCTAAACTCCTAACTACATTAGGATTCACTCCCCCACTTAGGCAAGTCCTCTAAAGGCCTTATCCATGTCCCTGGCCTTATCCCTGTCTTACCACTGGTTACAGAAGGCAGTACAGATCGGCAGGGCCTGGATACTTCTGTGCTTCTCCTGATGGGTCCAGTTGGCTGCCAGTGGTGAGCAGTGGAGGAAATTGGAGAGGCTTTGTAGGAAAGATTCACATCTGGAGAAGCCAAAAAGAGATCATAAATGTGTAGCCTCAGAAAACTGACTCCACAGAGGGAAACTAGGTGGTGCAATGGCTAGAATACCTGTCCTGGAGACAGGAGGACCTTAGTTCAAATTAGCTGCATGATCCTGATCAAGTCATTTAATGCCAATTGCCTCCAAAGAAAAAAAAAAGAAAAAAAAAGCAACTACACAGACACATGATGAACTAAAGAAACAGGGGCTGTAGGGTGTATAAAGGGGAAAGTATGCAAAGCCCAGAAATTTTTAGGTTAAAGTTATATAAGAAGTCTCTATGGTTGGTTCCAAAGAATATTCAAAATATATAAAAAATATTCAAAGCCTCTAGTGCATTAGTTACCAATCTATTCCAAGTTGGTCCAGCAGTGGAAAGAAAAAAGGGACTGAACTTACCTGGGGCTCAGACCCCCACAGCGATTCCAAATCAGGCAGATGCCTGCCATTATAGGGGAGCCTGAGATAGAAGGAAGAGAAAGGGTAAGTTGCACTGGAAGAGAAGCTTGGCAAACATGACTGGAGGGCATCAGATGGGCCTGCTTTCCCCTGAAGTTTTTCAGCTCCGGATCATATGAGAGGGACTCCAAGCAGAGCCTCTCTGACTGGGAAACAAGATTATGGTGATCTGAATTAGCCATAGGGTGGCACCTCTCTCTCTCTCTCTCTCTCTCTCTCTCTCTCTCTCTCTCTCTCTCTCTCTCTCTCTCGCTCTCTCTGTGTGTGTGTGTGTGTGTGTGTGTGTGTGTGTCCTAAATGAATTCAAGAAGTTGGGAAGTCCAGAGAGAAGGGAAACCATCTGTCTGGCTAGGAAGATTGGAAAAGGGTAGGATATCACTTACCAGAAGAATGGAGTCCACACCAACCTGGTCCCCCATTGAATTTGAGCTCCTCATTTACTTGCTCCAAACCTAGGCATTTGGGGTTACCAAAACCACCATCATTTCCAGACAGCCTTGAGATCCCTTGGATTCCCAGGAGATTCATGGTCCAGGCTAGGCCTAAGACCCAAGCCACACTTCTTCTCATGTCCACCTGAGGATCAGAAACTGAGCTGAGTTCCTGCATGGAGTCCTCCTTCATAGTGCTTTTCAAGATATCAAGTTCATTGTTCTGTCTCATCTGTCTCATCCCTCCCTATTCTACCACTATTTCCCATTGAGCTGTACTAACTTGGGAGAGAGGGAGAGGCCCCCATCTGTCAGATAAAATCTTAATTGAGAACAATAGTTCATCCTGGCAAGAGTTCCAACTCATTCCTCATCTCCTCCATTTTCAACTTTCAATCTTTTCCACCAGAGACTCTGGGGTATTGCCTCCGAGTCCCATCCCACCAGTAGGACTCCAGCTTCCTGACTTCCAGATGCCTCAACTCTGCACTTTCATTTAGGTGTCTTCTCTGGACTAAGCACTGGTGACCTTGACAAGGGCCAAGGCTATGGTTACCACAACCCTCTCCCCCCCCCCCTTCCTTCATTCTGCTGACCAAATCGGCTTAGCTGTGGCTGCTCACCCTCAGCCCTTCACCCAGGCTGGTCCACGTGTGGTCACAGAGAGTCCCCTCTCTGTGTATAACTAGTTGCCTAACTCGTTTAGGGCTCAGGTTGCAGAGTCTGGGTTAGTGAACTCCAGAGAAAACCCACCCACTCCACAGAATCTAACTATTTGTTCCTCCAAAGGAATCCTAGGGCTCCTGAAAGGTTCGATCCCAAAGAGGGGATGAAGGGAGGGTGAAGACGTTTCCTGCTTCCTCCAACCCCCGAGTCCCTGACTAGTGGGGTTTTACCTGGCTCCAACCTTTCCAGGTAGCACTGTCCAAGATTCGCTGCTCCCTGCTTCTCCTACAATCGACCTAGTGAAGGCTACAGAACCCGGGAAGGGAAGGAGGAGCTGATTGGAGAGAAGGAGGGACCAGGTGGGATGGGGGCGGGTAGGGCAGGGAGAATAAAGAGGTTAGGGAGGGGCAGAAGCTGACTGGGGCCTCCTCCACAGCTCTAGATTGAAGGTTTATAAGGAAGGTTAAGAGTGGTTTGAAAAAAATTTAAGTGAACAGTGACTGAATTTCAAAATGTGTCTCTGTGTGAGCCTCATTCTCTCTCTCTCTCTCTCTCTCTCTCTCTCTCTCTCTCTCTCTCTCTCTCTCTCTCTCTCTCTCTCTCTTTCTCTCTGACGGGATGTGGGCCAGACCTGAGTCTTTATCATCATTAAAGACAGGAGAGGAAAATGGAAAAGGCATCTCCTAAATCACTGTATATGGATGTCAGTGTAAGAGCTTACTGTAGGGTATTGTGTAGGGAGTGTAACTGTGTGCATATCTTTGTATGATAGATATTTGTGACAGTTTCTTGTGTGTTCTTTGTACCGGGACTACAAGAAGCATTACAGGGCTAGGGGTCTGGGCTTCTACCTTCCAGCTCCAAACATCTCCTGTCTGACTATTCTGTCTGAGGGCCGGGGCAGAGAGCAATTGAGGTGAGTGAGGGATGAGGTAGTAAAAAAATAACTGGTTTAATAGGGTATCCAAGAGGCACCCTCTGCCTCCCTTCATTAAACCAGGAGGACCCCCACCCCCACCAGGTGCCTAGATTGCCTCTGATTCTGACCAAAGAAAGCGCTGCTTCCCACTAGCTCCGCACACAATCGTAGCGGAGGAAATCTGATTTCCTAGGTCTGAGGCAAAGGAAAGTGGATGAGATCAGCACCGCGGAGAGCGACAAGGAGACCTAGAAGAGGGTAGACAAAAACAAAGATACCGGGCAAGAGAGATAAATACTTGAAAAATACCGAAAGAAGTGTGAGTCAAAGGCGCAGATACAGATACAGGAGAGTCAGAGGAAAAGGTGCAGAGGGAGACATGAAGTGAGATAATGAGGCACCTACTTGTTGGTACTAAAAGATTCAAAAGAATAGGAGAGACAGAAGGATGGAAGAGAAACAGAGGCACTTCCCCCCAATCCTTCCCAGACCCCCTCGGTAGCTTCAGGACTAGCCAGCAGGTGGCAGTGATGCCCAAGGTGACCCCAATCTCTGACAATTCCAGCTTCTGGGGTCAGGAGTATCATTTCCCTGGGGACCTGTGCTTGTATTGGACGAATGGAAGACAATTCCTGAGACCATCTCAGCTCCTTTCTCGGTTCATTCTGCAGTGGCTCAGTCTTCACACTAGTTCATCTTGTGTTGGCTCTGGTCCTGAGATTCCATTAGCTAAGAACAAAAAGCTGGGGTCCTTAAATGGAAGGGAAATCCATTGGAAAAGGGAGAGGGAGGAGGAAGGAAAGCCAGTCCTGTTCATCCCAGGGAAGGAGTACTCGGGCCTTTGCCTGCCTACATTTTGGAACTAAGAACTGCTCAACGGTGGCTGGACTGTGGAAAGGACTTCCTTAGTATGTGGGGAAAAACACAGGGAAAAGAGCCTCTTTTAAGCACCGAGAGAAACAACTGGAGTAATACGGGCAAGGGGATAGATGGGTTGACTCCTGGGATGGGGCCATTTTCTCTGTATTTCCCAGGATGTTTACTCTCTCCTCCATTTCGCCTAGTCGGAGCCTAATATGACCTATAAATCCTTCTGGTCCTGGCCCGGACTACGCCCAACTCACACTAATCCCTTGGGAGTGTGTGTGTATGTGTGTGTGTGTGGGGGGGTGTTTCTGCAAAGGAGTCTGTTTTTGAAAAAGGGTATGCCTTTCTTTGGAGGGGTGGGTGGGGTGATGGCACTGTATGGGGAGAGAGAGGGTTTCTCCACAGCAGAGGTGTCTATGAAGACGTCTTTAGACCTTTGTCAGAGGACTTCCTTTTTCTGTGGCTAGGGGATCGTGTCTTTGTGAGGGGACCGTTTCTGTCTAGGTTGAGGTGTCTCTTGTGGTGGCCGTGGCTGCGGCTAAAGCTCCCAGACGCAGTGACTGTTCAGGCCTCCCCTCAAGGCTCCGCCCCCGCCCCCCACCTTCTCTTGCCGCCACGGCTCCTCCCTCCCCCCTCCCTCCTTCACAGGGGGCCGGAGAGCAGCCGCTCCCTCTCCCGCCGCCGCCGCTGCCGCTGCTCCTGCTGCCGCCGCCATGGACGATTCCGGCATCATCCGGCGCCGGAGGCTTCAGGTACACTGGCCCAGCATCACCACAGCATTGGCTCTGCATTCCCCGGCCCCGATCCAATCCTTCATTCCTTGATCTCCAGACTCGTAGTCCTCTTCATTTCTCCCACATCCTGGCCCCGCATTCCCAGAGAGCCAGTCTAGGCTATTCGTTTCCCAGCCCCGATCCGGGCCCCTGCCAGGACTACCTAGGTCCGCTGGGGCTGCAGGTCTGAGAGTGTGGAGCAAGCTATGGGTGGGTAGGGGAACCAAGAATGGAGAGCTGAGAATGGGACTGGGGCCGACACTACTGAAACAGGGGCACTAGAACAGAGGATGTGGGATTCGAGCTCGATTTGGGGTAAGGGGGTAGTGAGGGGCTGTGGTTGGGGACCAGGATGCTTAACGATTCCTTGGGAGAATGGTCGGGTCAGGAATACAGAGTAGAATCTGGAGTTGAGGCAGTCTTCTAGTCATTAAGCTAATGGCCAAGCCATAGCGCAGCCCCCTGCGACCCCGGCAAATAGCTTGGCCACAAAGCTACAGACTCACATTCTCCACGTCTCCGGCTCCCTGTTTCCCTGCTTCAGCTCTAGCTCGAGCCCCTCCCAGGCTTGGGTCCACCAAGGCTTCAATACAGGGGCTGGGACTCGAGGTACATATCTGGGGCTGGGGCTACAGCCAGTTATTAGGGCAATGACCCGCCCAAAACGCCGCCCTGCGTCCTGCCGCGCTGGGAGCAACGGGGAGGTCCGCGGAGCCGCCTCCGCCCCTCTGAACAGGGCTCTGCCCCGCTACCAGTCCGGAAAACTGAGGGCCCAGGTAAAGGTGGAACAGAAGATGGACCAGGGCCTGGGTTGGGGTCACACGCTGGGTTACCGGATCCTGCAGAGGTACTGGGGCAAGGATAGCGGCTCCCTGGATCCCAAAGGTATTGGACAGATTCAGGGTCTTCTTGAAGGAGGGGTCCAGGATAGTTCCTGGGGGCACAGAGCTAGGTCTCTGACTCCACTGTGTTAAATGGAAGGAGAATGGAAAGTTATGGCCCTAGGGAACCCCTCCCCCTTTCTTCCCTGAGGCCCCCGGGGCCACCCTAGCCGCGCCTCTGTCTCTACGGCCGTAAACATGTTTGTGCTTTGGCTCTGGCTAAGCTGAAGGATCATGGACCCATTCAAGATCCGCGTCTAGGAAGCCATAGCCAACCATTAGCTCCCCTTCCCACTCCCCACACCAGGAGGGGACGGGAGACCCCGCGCAACATTCACCCCCACTCCTTCTCCCCTACCCCCCTGGCCAGGCCAGCTGGCCGGTGGGCGGCAGCGAATTTTAGCTTCTCACAGTAGCGAGTCTTGAGGTCGAGCTGCGCACGCGCGGGGAGGGAGGGAGGGGGGGTAACTGCCCATTAAGAACAGGGAAACTGAGGCCCAGAAAGAAGAAATAGAATAGGCTGGAATCAGGGTGATGGCAGGTATCTTTGTCCCCTGGCTTCGTGGTTCAGTAGTTGGAGTGGGTAGACAAGCATGAACTGGATGATCCTTATTGACTTAGTTTTCCCTACAGAAGAATGAGAATCGCCGGACTTTTTAAGAATTAAGGCAGAATGATGCTTTTGCATGCTTATTTTGGCATTGATTCCCACAAATCCGATAAGGGAGGCAAACTGCGTGCACCTCTTGTCCCTTGTACACAATCAATTCCCTTCAGCCCGTGGAAGGGATATTTGGGTCCACCATTCAAATGATATTTAAGTTTGGGGAGCAGGACACGCTTCTGCAGTATAATCCCCCATCCTCGTTTTTCTCTCCTTTCACCTTTTCTCCACCCAGTCACCTTCTAGCAGAAAGAAGAGATACTATATAGGAAAGACTCAGGAACGGGTTAGGGAGTGCCAAGCTGCGGGGAGTGTGGACCGATTAGATCTAGGAAGAACAGAACAAGTAATGTAGCAGAAGAGAGTTCGGTCAGACAGCAATAAAACACAGGGTGTCAAATGAGGCAGGTTAAGGTAAGAAGGAAGACCTTAGAGGTTCTAGAGGGATGGGGGTGGGGAATCCTGTCTCTGCCTGGAAGCAGGAAAGTAGTAGACCATCTCTGAAGAGCTACCTGGAGGGTCAGCCATTGAAGAAAGGCAGGGTACATATTAAAGTTAGTGGAGGGTGAGGGAAAGGGCGAAGAAAAGGAAAAATGCCTCTAGTTCCTGGAAGGGGAAGGGGCTGCGGCAGAGACAGTCGACATGGAGGATGCCTAGGTTTAGTATGGACTGACAAGCACTCTCTCAATCAGGTTAGATGGAAGTTCGAGACTCAGTTCTGTTCTGTCCAGGTTGAGGTCAGTCGGGGAAGGGGCGGGGCCAGGAGGGGTGTGGTCCCATGACCCTCTCCCATTGGCTCAGTGCCACGAGGGCTTCCTCTCTTCTGGTCCCGCCTCGAGTCTTAGGTGGGCGGGGGAGGGAGGGAGACGGCAGAAATAGACGGAGCCAGAGGTTGGAGACTTGGGAATGGAAAGAATTGGATGCTGGAAGTCCTAGTGGGGCTGGGACTGGACTCTGACTTGAGGCTGGAGGATGTCTGTGTGAAGGGGGAAGGGAGGAATTATGGGAAACTGAATATTCTTCGCAGGAATCATGTTACTGGGGACTGAAGTCAAGAGGAGCCTGAGGGTGTCGGGAATTAAAAACAGTGGAAAGTGAGGGAGTGGGAGAAACCAGGCTCGCCTCAATCTGAGCCCCTATAGTTGCCCCAAGCAGTATATTTTCACACGGAAGAGTCTAGACGTCTCAGCTTTCGGAAGAGCTTTCATCCGCACGCCCACTTGAGTTCTGTCCTCAGCAATTCTGATAGCATGATTCTTTCCGTCCCTCCTCCTCCCTCCATCCCCCCCTACCCCGTCTGGAGCTGGGCTGTACATACCGTGGTCAAAGGGTGGAACCCTGCAGTCCGAAGGGTGATGGTACGGGCCATGAGGTAGGGAAAATTGGAAGCTGAGAATCTGGAGCAACTCTTCTGGTCCTTAACAAAAGGAAACCCGGTACTGGAACACCAAATGGGGATATTTTTGAGCCAGAGCAATAGCTCCCTGATTCTTTGGGGGTGGTGCTGACAACCAGGCCCCTTGGATTCGATCATTGATCCCCATAGCTTGAAGATACTCGTGGCGTCAGAAGTAATATCAGTAATACCCCGAAGCCAAAGGTCCTAGGGCTCCAAAAAGAACCCTTAGACTTCTCCACTAGCCCTGCCCTCACCAGCCCAGACACTACAGTCCCAGGGACTGTGTTCCGGGCCAGAATTTTGCTTAGGCCATTGCGGACGCACGGCGGGTCCAGATTAACCTGGCCATGGCTCATTCACTCAAGGCTGATAAAGGCGCTATGAAAACCTGGCCTGGATTTAGGGGCCTTCCAGGCGGAAGAGGGCTCAGTGACAGAAAGAGGGAGAAGAATCCCCGCAGACTGATGTGTTCTTAATGAACAAATCCTACTTCTCTGACCCGCCCTTTGGCCCCTAAATTTCTCCTCTTCATTTTCCCCAAAAGCAGGACTTTGCTTCCCCACCTGGTGGCAAAGAGTAGAGTCTGGGACATTCCTTGGTAGCTCTCTGGTTTCTAGGGGTCAGATTAGAGATAATTGGGGCCCTCAAGCAACCTAGTGGGAGCAAAGAATTTGGAGTCCTGTATTTCTAGGTCTTCAGCTAACTATGTGATCTTGGGCAAGGTATTCCTTCTCTTTAGGCCTCAGTTTGCTATTGTGTAAAATTAGGGTGTAACTGTATTAACTCAAATTCCCTTTCAACACTGACACCTATTTTCTGGAAATTCTTCCTTATACACCTCAGAAGTCCTCCTTATATCTTTTCCTTTAGGCCTTGGCCTGGCTCAGAAAAATTGTGGAAGGTTGAGATTTCCCTGACCCAGGATTTATCAAGCTGACCTTTAGCCTTCTCTTCATGTACAGAACCCTCCCCCAACCTGAGAATACAGTTTCCCTTAGTCACCCCTTTCATCACTAGCTCTCCTGGCAGCTGGGGAAGTCTAGCTGGCCTCAGGGCTGACCCTGACAGAGGCCAAAGATGGAATATCTTTTCTTCTGTAGTCAAACCACCCTAAAAAATGCTAGTTTTAGTTCTAGCCTACTAGCAAGGACTCTAGAGAATATTTGCCCAAAGAAAATTTCAAAGCTAGCTGTTTTCCTCTTGAACTGTTAAATATGATAGTTAAAAAGTATCTTGTTTAATTCTATCTTGCTTTAGTTTTCCCTACCTCCATTTCTTCAGAATTTCCAAGACCCCAGGTAATTTGGACCAGCATTAATGGGCTGCCTTAATAGAGGTAACAGGGATAGTATAGTGTGAAGAGAATAGGATCAGGAATCAAGTGATCTGAATTCAAGTCCTAGTTTTGATGCTTCCTGGTTGTGTGATTGTGGGCCAGTCACTTCCCTTCTGTGACTCATCTGTAAAATAGGAAACTCATCTTTGTCTTCCTTACCTCCTGAGATTGTAGTGAGGAAAGTGCTTTGTAAATGATAAACTGCAGCAGATGGCATGCATGGCTTAAAGAGTGCTTTATTTGGCCTCAGGGGACTTGGTTTCTAGCCCTGAATGACATTTTCTAGATTTGTGACTTTGCTGTAAGTCACATCAGATCTCCCTGCACTTTAAATTCTTCATTAAAAATGTGAGTTAAAATTTCCAGGTCAAAAAAGAGAGACCCAGGAACTTTCACCTTTACTGAACCAAGTCAGTTATTTTTCCCTTATCCTGTAAATGGCCAATTTTTGTTTTGTCTTGTTAGGTGCCAATTTATAGTTTCTCATGGACTTGTTTAATGACTCATTGGTCTTCTTTTAGGGCAAGGTCACTTTGAATTTGGAAAGCATTAGGGACCCCCACCATAGGGTGTGGAATGACACATTTCCTCCTAGTCTTTGGCCTGATCCAACCCAAGCTACCCTCTGGGTCTATCCCTACGTTTAGTTGGACTGTATTTATATTTCCTGACTTCCCAAATGACAAAGAGAAAAGGTTGGTTTGTGGGGGATAAGAAAGGAAGAAATATTTGAGGGCCATTTAGTGGAGGCATTGGATCTCTGCTCTTAGAGTCCTCCCAGGGCAGCGTGTGGACTAGTTAGTGTCCCTGATATGCTCAGGATCAAAGCAAGTACAGGAGCCTGGGAGAGAGAGAGAGAATAATGGCGGTGAGTATACAAGTGTCCCTGCTGCTGATCTTTCAGACTCATTGTCCTCACTTCCCCCATGTTTGCCTTTCAGAAGGATCTGCCTCTGCCCAGAAAGAGTAGCAGGTGAGTGACTGGAGGTTCCCAGGGGTCAGGGTGGGGCTGGGAGGAGATGAAGCTAGAACCTGAGGGAGCCAGCCTGGGGGCACTGGGGTCTGGAGGCACTTTGATATGTGGGGTTCCAGGATCTGGGACTTGGGAGCTCCCTGAAGCCAGAGGTGCTTTCTGAGGGTTTAACGCCTGGAAGCCATGGGACTTGGGAATGCCAGGAAGGACCCAGGTGTCTGACCTGGAAGGGGTCTTTTAGGAACTTTGGGACCTAGGCCTGTGTGTCCAGCGGGTGGAGGCCTAACCTCTGTCTCCTGGGGGTCCTCCCTCACGGGAAAGGCTGGAGGCGTGTACACAGACAGACACAGACACTCGGGGCCACGTGCCGCCTGTTCAGGCGGGGCCTCCCCCTCCCCCTCCTTCCCTCCCTCCCTCCCTCCGCTCACTCTGGCCCCCGCCTCTCCCGTGCTCCCTCCCTTCCTCTGTCCCTCGCTGGCTCTTTTGCTCGCCGCTCTCGGCTCTCCCCGGGCTGGGCTGGGCTGGATGCGGCTGCGGCTGCGGCGCTGAGCTCCCCGTCCCTGCCCTGGCCCCGGCCCCGCGCACCTGCCGCCGCCATGTCTCCACCGCCGCCGCCGCCGCCGCCGCCCCTGGACCATGTCTGACTCGCTCTGGACCGTGCTCTCCAATTTCTCCATGCCCTATTTCCTTGACAGCAGCATGTTCCGCCGCACCAAGAGGTAATAGCCCCGCGACCCTGACCACTCACCCCACCTCCAACACCTCCCTCACTCCTACTGACTGTCATCGGTGCCCCCCCCCCCCAGAGTACAGGCCCTGTGTGATCCCCCCAAGCCCCAGGAACCCTTATTTCCCATCCTCCCCCATTTTTCTCTGTCCATGGAATCTCCCCCAGATTCCGAGATCCTCCCCACCCGTGAGACTTTTCCTAACTTGAGACCCTTCCATTCCCCAGTCCTAGACTAGGGCCCTGGACCCAGCCCCCTGCCCTTGCTCTAAAGTGGGGGGGAGGTGATGAGGGAGTTGGCCTGGCCCTGCTCTGAGCGCCTCTATGGTGCTGCTGCAAGGGCGGGGTCCAGGCCAGGGATGCTGCTGCTGCAGAGGCAGCCCAGCTGCGCCAGATGTGTGTGTGTGTGTGTGTGTGTGTGTGTGTGTGTGTGTGTGTGTGTGTAGAGCAGCAGGTCTGCTCTCTCAGAGGTCCTGGGAGTTGGAGGGGAAGGGGATCGGGGTAAGAGGAGAGACTGCTAATGTCAGTACATCTTTGGAGGGAGAATGTCGTGGTAGGGGAATAGCGGAACTTGGGGCGGGCACAGCGTCTTTGTCTGTGGGCACAGCCGGGTTCTGCCTCTGCCACTGGGGTTTGGGGAATTTGGGCGGAGATGGAGTGGGGAGCAAAGCGGGGAGGTGGAGATGGGATGTGGGGGCGCCGTTCCATGTGAACAATAGCTAAGGCCACCAGGCCTAACTCCCCCCCTCCCCATTCCCAATTGCATGATCTAATGAGATGCTTCACTGCAACGGCTGCAGCGACAACACTCGGCACTCAGGTTGTGGGGGTGGTGAGGGAAGCAGGGCTGAAGACATTGCCCTCCTCTGAGCCCCAGTCTAATCCATTCTCCCTTCTATTGGGGGTCAGAGAGAACTGAGCTCCCTGCCCCTCCACACACAAATACATAGTTATCCAGACACACAGGCAGATAAAGGGGGTCACAGAGAAGTCACCCAGGCACAGAAATTCATATATAGAGCCATATACACAGAGAGTAGCACAGTATTACAGAGACCTGGACACACATGCAGCAGTAATCATACACATACACACATACACACACACAGCCCTGTCATGAGACAATGAAATACAATGAAACAGAAACTCTTACCAGGTTCAGTCACTGAAACAGTGATATAGAGACAAAGCAAAGTAACTGAGACTGTGACAGAGATAGAGACATTAATGAAAAACACAAGGAGATACAGAAGCAGAGACAGATACATTTTCAGTAGTATAGTGTTGTGAAATCATAGAAAAACAGAAAGTCACTGTGGCAGTTGGATGGCCAATCTCTCTATTTCTCTCTTTCCTTCTCCCTTTTTTCTCTCTGTCTCTGTCTCTGTCTCTCTCTCACACACACATACACACCACACTCACACTCACTCAAACATGTGACTCCACAGGCTAGGGAACTCTTGCTTAGGGTGGGATGGAGACATGGATCCTTGACCTGGAACACAAGCTCCAGGGATGCTCCTAGCACCTGGTCCCCAGTCCCCAGAGTAGAGCCCAGAGAATTACAGGCCCCAAAACTCATCCAGCTTTGCCCCTCCCCCCCAGGGGGGGCAGACATGGAAGACCGAAGAGTTGAGGGCCGGCTCTGTTGGACTCTGCTCGGCACTGCCCGCCCTCCCCTCCCTTTTCTTCCCCTCCCTGCAGCTGCCGTACCAGTAATAGGAAAAGCCTCATCTTGACCAGCACCTCACCTACTCTACCGAGGCCCCACTCTCCACTTCCTGGACACATAGGTGAGTTTTAAGGTGGTGGTGGTGAAAAGCTAAGCCAGGCTAGCGGAGGGTAAGAGGGTGTGGAGGACTCTTGGGAGGAGACTTGGGTTGTCCCGGCTAGAGGCGGAGTCATATATGAAAGGAGGTGGGGCCAGATAGAGCGCAGGCCGGGTTAATTAGGAGAGGTGGGGTCAGGTTGGAGATTAGAGAAGTGAGGTTCGGTTTGAGCCGGAGTGGGCCAAGTTGAGGCTAGTTAGAATCTAGTGAGGATAGATTCGAATTTTGAATCTAGAGTTGGTTTCACAGGCCATCAGAATTGCTGCTCCAGATCGGAACAAAGCCTTCGGAGTTTAGGGACTGAACCAGATGGGGCTGAACAGGCCAAAGAGAATCGAGGGTAGAATGAGGGCTAAATGGAGGGGGGGTCAGAATGGAGGGTGCCGGATCCAGGTGGGGACACATTGGCTAGGGTCGAGGCAAAATCGTAGAAAGGGTCTGATGGCCGAAGGGACTAAAAGGGAAGGGTACTCTGGAGGACACGGCAGCTCCAACCTAAGCCGCCACTCCCCCCCGCTTCAGGCAGCAGCCCCTTGGACAGCCCCCGCAACTTCTCACCCAATACTCCTGCCCATTTCTCGTTCGCCTCCTCCCGCAGGTGAGTGTCCTCCCCTATTCCCGCGCTGCGCACCTCCAACTCCCCATTTCCCAGCTCTTGGGAGAATTGATCCCGCTATATACTGCCCAACTAGTTGCCCCCGTGCCCATGGCTGTGGTAGGGAGAAGAGCTCTGGGAATAAGTTACTATGAGCCTAGCTGGACCGGCCACGCGCCCAATTCCCAGGGTCCCGGCCCGCAAAGGCTGGGAGGAGTTGGTTTGGGGGCGGGGCAGGGCTGTTTCTAGTTCGGCGCGCGCTCCCGAAAGGCACTTACAGTGTTGCTATGACAACCCCGGGTGGTGATACTGGGTGCGCTAGCATTGACTGTCCAACTGGCAAGCTGCCGTCGACCCCCTCAACCCCCGCCCCCGCGCGCGCCCCCGCTTCCCCCGCCCCCTTCGCGCGAGAAAGAAGATTCAGGAGGCTCTGGGGGAGGGGCGGCCGTTAGCCCGGGGTGAGGCTGAGGGGAGGAGGGGCTGGGGCAGTATGTGTGTATGAGTGAGAGTGTGTGAGGGGGATGGGGACTTCTGTGTGTGAGAGAGTGGGATGGATGGGATTGTGTCTTGAGGGGAAAGCATGAGGCTACAGTATGAGAGAGGAAAGGTGAGGGTTTGGGAGAAGAAACGTGGGAGGGACGCTGCAGAGGGAGGGGGCATATAGAGGGGTGATGGGGTTGTGTGAGGGTGGGGTCTTGGTGTGTATGAGAAAGGAGAGGGGGATGAGAGGAGAGGAAGATTGCTATGTAGATAAGAGAGAAAAGGGAGATGGAAATATGTGAAGGAGGATGAGATATGTAAAGGAGATATAGGGGGCTATATGAGAGAGAAGAAATGGGGATTGTGTGAGGGGGGTGAGGGTGAGTGTAAGAGAAAGAGAAGAGGGTGTGAATAGAGTTGGGATCATGTCATACTTTGGAATGAAGAAGAAAAGGCCCATTAATGATTGGGTGATGGTAGTGGGGGGGGGGAATGCTAGGACTGGATGTTATGAGTATGTGTGAAAAGAAAGCATATGTTTGTGAGAAAGAGTGAGGTTGAGGGCCATGTGTGACTTGTATGGGAGGGGCAGGCAGAAGCTTTGTGAATGAATGTATGTTGAGGGATCAGGGTCTCTGCATGCATGAAAAGGTTGGGAGTAAACATGAATGAGATGGGATGAAGCACATAATTCTGAACCTGTGTAGAGTGGTGGGGACATATATGCATGAGTGTAGGTATTCCACCAAAATGGAGGGTGAGAATGTTTGTAAGAAAGGCTGGGGCATGTATATGCATGACAGGAAGAATGGGGATATATCATGCATTTGAGCCGGAAGGCTGACACATGAATGAGTGTATTGTAGGAAAGAAAGTGGGAACATGGTGGAACACATGGAATTGTGTGGCATACAAGAGCAGAACTAGAGATATATGTGCACATGTAAGGGAGAAAGGGGGACATGTATGAATATGATGTGAGAAAAGGGAGGATAGTGACTGTGTAAGAGAAGGATGGGGACATGTTTAAACATATGTAAGGAGGATGAATATGTACAAGGGGAGGAGAGAAGATGTGATGATTAAAGAGAGGCAAAGGATAGATATATATTTGTATATGCATGAGAGAAGGATTAAAAAAATGTGGAGAGGGAGGGAGGAAAGGAGGAAAGAAAAGAAGGAAGGAAATAAGCATTGAGCACCTACTGTGTGCCAGGTACTCTGCTAAGCGTTTTGTACATAGAGTATTTGACATAATTCTGGGCGGTAAGTATTGTTATTATCCCTCATGTTACAGTTGAGGAAACTGAGTCAGAGTTCTAGGGATATTGAACTAGTAGGCTGAGGTCAAATTTGAACTCAGGTTTTCCTGATTTCAGGTTCAATATTGTATCCATTCCACTAAGAGGTTTATGTATGAGGGAGGGATGGAATCCATGTGTGAGAAAGTGGAAGGATAGAGGTATGCTATTAGAAAGTGAAGATGGGTCTTTATGGGTGAGATATGAGAGGGGACCTGTGTTTATGAAAAGGGGTTGGGACATGATCTGTTTATGGGTGTTAGAGGTTTACATGAGCAAAAAGGATGTAGGGGTCTGTGTAGGGGGAGAATGGGCATAAGAACTCTATATATGAGCAAGGGAGGTGGGTATTCTATGTTTATGGGCATGCAAGGGGATGACTTTTAACTAGATTTGCACAGTGGATGGATCTCAGACTTGGAGTCAGGAAGACCTGAATTCAAATTCTGCCTCTCTATGATCTTTGACATGTCACTTAAGTTTTTTCAGCTTCAGTTTCCTCATCCATAAAATATTGATGTAAATAATAGCACCTAATTTTTACAGTTGTTGGTACTAAATGAACTAATATATGTAAAGTGCTTTGCACACCTTAAAATGTGTTATAAATGCTGGATCACATAGAAGGATGGTCTTGTGTGTGAAAGGGGTCATGGCTCTATGGCTGTAAGAAAAGGCCAAATGAATGTGGAGGTTATAGTAAAAGGAAAGAACGAGTGCATGTGAAAAGAGAACAATATCAGGAGTTTTCAAAGAAATGAGGATTAGGGCTAGGGTTATGGGGTCTATGTGTGTGGAAATGGCAGAGTGGAAATGGGATGAAAGAGAAAGAATGGGTGGATCTGAGTATTAGAAAGGGAATAGGGAGGCCTGTGTGCATGAGAGATCAGGATGGGTTTTGTGTGTAGAAATATTCTGTGTATAAGAGGATGGGTGTGTATGAGAGAATGTGTGTGTGTCTCAGTGTGTTGTGGGTGTGATTATATATGTGTGAAAGAGAAAGATAGGGCATGGTGGGGGTGGGGGTTTTGTGCATGAAAGACAAGGATGGGATCTGTTTCTATGAGAATGAAATGGGATGTGGGTGTTATGAGGGAAGACTGGTGTCTGAGTGTAATGAAGAGGGCAAATGAAATTGTCTTTTAAAAAGGGAGATGAGAATGTATACATGAGAGAAAAGGGGAGTACAAGTCTTTGTGTATGAGAAAAAGTATGTAAAGGTCATGTGTGCATATGAGAGAATAAAGATGGGACACATCTGTGCATGAGGGGGTGGGGATGGAAAGGCCTCTGTGTGTGAGGGCAGATGGATGGATGGGAAAATGAGAGGAAGACAGATGGGGGCATTAATGTGAGTTAAGGGAAGATTTGGGGATCTATATGTGTGATTATAATTGTGTACATGAAAGTGAGGGGCAGACAGAGAGATGGGGTATTGGTGTATGAGAAGAGGATGAATGACTGTAGGAGAGAGGGGATATAAGTCTTATGTCTAAATGAGAGACTTAAGGATGGATAGGTCCTTGTATGAGAGTGGAAATGGAAGATCTGTGTATATGAGAGAGAAGATAAGAGAGATCTTTGTGTGAATAAAATGGGAAAGGGAGGATTTTTGTGGAGAAGAGACTAGGTGATTTTTGGACATAAGGGGAAAATGAGTATTTTTGTGTGCCAAAGAGAGGATAAAGAGTCTGTAGAGTAAGATATTATAGGTAGTATGTCTATTGGTATTGGGGAATGATGATTTGTTCATGAAGGATAAGAGAAGTGAGAGATGGGGTTTGAGAGAAAGTTGCACATATTTTGAGTGGGAGAAGTAGAATTATATTAAGGTATGGGGTATAGGGGCAAGGGTGTGTGTATGAGAGAGAAAGATCTGGGTGTGTGAGAAAAAGGAATTGGGGAATGGAGGTATGAGAGAAAAAAAGGGGTTGGAGCAGTGGAATGTGTTAGAGAAAGTGGATGAAGGACCTGAGTGTGAAAAAGGAGGAGAAGGATGGAGAATATATGTGTATGAGAGAAGTGGAAAATATTGGACTTTGAAAGGAGGCAAGTTTATGAAATGATGGCTTTATGTGTGAGAGTGAGAGAGATGGAATGGGATGGAAGTATGTAAGAGGGAGTGAACGGAGTTGTGTGTGTCTGTATAAAGAAAGGAATATGTGTGTCTGAAAAGGAAATGGGAGAATTTAAGAAAGATGGGATTGTGGGAAAGAGGGAAAATGGGTGTATGTGCGAATGGTAAATGTGTAAAGAAGATGGGGATAAGTATGAGGGGGGGTCAATTGTGTGAGTGTAAGTTATGAGAGATTGTTGTGTGATAAGTTTGGGCATGAGGGGGGGTGCATTGTGAGAAAAGGTGAATGTGTATGAATGAAGTGTGTGTGTGTGAGAGAGACAGACAGACAGACAGACACAGAGAGACACAGACACAGAGACAGACACAGAGATAGACACAGAGAGGAGAAGGAAAGGAGGGAGAGAGGATAAGTTTGTGGAGAGGGAATGAATGGATGGATGTGGGTGAAAGTAAGGGAAGATGTGTGGGTGGATATAAGGGGGACTTGGGGTGAGAAAGGAGGGGTATGGGTTTATGTGTCAAGAGGGTAAGATGTGTATCTGACAGAATGTGCAAATAATAGGGAGATGAATGTATATGAAGGAGGAGGGGATGAGGTGTGTGACAGTGGGTGGGGGATAGATTGGTTGTTGAATGTGATAGATAGTGTTGAGTATGTATATGGGTGGAGATCAGGTCACGGTGTGGCCTTTGTGTAAGAAATGGGGTTGGGGATCTCTTGTGAGAATAATTAGGGGTCTATGGGGGAGGTTGTAAGAATGAGGGGGGTGGCTCTGTATACATGTGTGTGAGGGAGAAACTGGAGATGGGCTTGCATATGAGAGGGTGTACAAGAGAGGCAGAAAGGGAGATCTGTATGTATGTTTTGGGTGATTATGGGGAGAGATTAGTATCTGTATGTGGAAGTATAGGTCTATAAATTAAGAGACTAGGGAAAGGTGGGTCCATATTATATAAGATTGGGAATAGTTTGTTTTTTGAGATAGAAGTCTGTGTAATGAGAAGAGGAGGATATAAGGATCTTTGTGGGCAGTTTATGAGGGAAATGGAGTTTTTATGAAGGAGGGGTAGAGTGAAGGGTGTGTGTGTGTATGTATGTGTGTGTGTGTAGGAATAGGTATGCATTTTGGGATTTCGGTTCAATATTATATATGATGTATCTGTGGGTACACAAAAGTGGAATGAGATGTTCTGTCTTAAGATGAGAATGAGAGTGCTGTGTAAAGATCAGCGAGGAGCATAATGATATTGAGGCTGAGTGTGTTTCATTTTAGTGAGAGAGGAGGGATGGGAGTCTGGAGAAGACTGGGAAAGGTGTGATCCATTTGGGCCAGATGAGAGATGGGGAGTATGTCTATGTGATTGGGATATGTATTTGTGCTCAAGGAAGAGGGAAGTTGGGGGTTAGTCTGAACAGGAGAGGATATGATTCTGTGAGTGGAGGAGTGGATGAGATATGTGTGGAGGAATGGAGCCATTTATAAGAATGTAGTAAAAGGTTGATAATAGGGATCTTAAGTGTGAAGGCAATATGGCAAAGTGTATACAAGGAGTAGGGGTCTAGTGTATGAAAGTAGAGATGGAGGCATATGGATATGAGAGGATGAATGGGGGCCTGGATATGTGGGAAGAACATTGCGCACACATACATACACACCACACACGGTGGGGGCAGTAGGTATACATTCATTTGTGTAAAGGAAAGAGGTGGGACGTGTGAGGTGGAAAGAAAGAGAAGGATATAAATTGTAGAAAAAGAGAAGAGAATGAATTGTTGGAAAGGAGTATAAGAGAAATGAGTGTGGGTTGTAAGAAGGGAGGAAATGGTAAGTGTATGTGTGTGAGATGGAAAGCCAGGTATGAATTAGTACGATTACATAAGAATGATTGAGGCAGAATAGATATTTTGTGAAAGAGAAATGTTTATATACATTATAGGAGAAGAGGGGATAAGTGTGTGAGAGTCAGGGAGTAGATGTGCATGTGTGAATGTGTTTGGGTGATGGTAATGGTGACGGATGATGAAAGATGGTAATGGGTGAGATACGTGTAAGGGGTAAGAACTTAAAGGGAGAAAAGTGAATGGGGACCTATATGTATGGACTTGGGGTAAGAGATAGGGATTTAGATGAATATGTGTAGATAGAGATAGGGGAAAAGGATGAATGAAGACTTGGAGAGGTTGTGATTGAGGGGAGGGATGGGAATGTGTACATTCATCGAGATGAGACTGTAGGTTTTATGAGACGGGAACTGAGGAGTATGAAAAAAAGTAATGGGTACATGTATGTGTAAGAGAGGAGAGATGGAGGTGTATATGATAGGGTTATGGGATTGTGTGAGAGATGACTGTAAGAGTGGAATTGGGCTATTTGTGAGATGGATGGGTTTGTGTGTGTGTGTATGTGTGCGTGTGTGTGTAAAGAAAAGGTATGAGTATATGGAAGATGGGGGATGAATTTGAGCAAATTGTGTGATGGAAAGCGTGATGGGTATGCATGTGAAGGAGGAGGATGGTATATGTATGGGTATGTGCTCTGAACAAGGAAAGAGATAAAGGTATGTGAAAAAGGAATAGGAGTTTGAATATATATGAGAAAGATGGCAGGTCTTCATATGATGAAAGGTGGGATGGGTGGGGTCTGTGGGGGGAAGAGAATGGAAGTCTTATGTAAGAAGGAGCATAGGAGGGGTAGAACTATTTTAGAAGAGACACAGATCACTGTTCACATGAGGAAAGGTTAAGGAGGTTTATATGTGTATGAAAAGGATAAGAATAATGTGTGTGAGGACCGGAAATTTGTGCGTGTGGGGAGAGGATATGGTGTTCTGTGGATAGTGAGGAAAAGGTAATCTTTAGGGAGTACATAAGAAAAATGAGAGAAAGTGTATATGTGGGGAAGGGAGGAAAAGGGGAAAAGTAGAGGGAGAGGGAGGAAAGGATATTTGTAGGGGGTTGAAAGGAAGAGATAGGATATAGGTGTGAGGGGGAAGGGATTGAATAGAGCTAGAATGAGGCTATGATAAACAGATATTTATGTTTAAGATAGGATATATATGTGAGAGAAGAAAGGGGTTTATGAGAGAAGAGATGTTTATGGGGGGGGTGATAGGTGTGAGGAAGAAAGAGCTGATGAAAGGGAGATGCAGGTATATTTGTATGACATGTAAGAGAATGGATAGTTTGTAGGGAGGAGAGGAGTACCAATGCTTTGTGTAGGAAAAAAAGGGCATAGATATTGTTGGGGAGAAGGGTGAATGGAGGCATAGGGTTATGAACGTGTGAGAGAGGAATCTGTATATGAGAGAGAAAAGAGATAGATATTATGTATGTGAATGTGAGAGAATGGGGTAAGACAGTGCAATGGAGATAAAAAGATGAATATAAAAAGTTAGAGAAAAGCTGGATGTGTATATGTAAAGGAGAGAAGTGAGATGGATTTGTGTGTGAACCAAGGATGTGCCATAGAAGATAGATTGTTATGTATGAGGAAGAAGGGGATATGGATAGTGTTTGTGTATATGTGAGAGAGAGAGAGAGGAAGGGGAGGGAAAAGCATGGGTCTCCAGGAGGGAGACCTGGGATTTGTGTGTTAGGAGAGAGAAGGGGAATGAATCTTGTCTGGAAACAATAAAGAAGGCATCTGTGTTGTGCATGAGGGAAGAGTAGGTATTATGGGAGGGAGAGAGGATGCTATCATTGTAGAGGTAGAGGGCAATGGGATTTTGGAAGGGACTATGGGAGATATAGATCTCTATAAGAAAGAAAGGTGGAGAAAGAGGGAAAAGGGGAGATGTGAAGGAGAGCAAGATGTGTATTGTATGAGGGGGCAATAAAGAAGGTGGATATTAGCAGAAGGATGACAGAGGTAGAAATGTTGAAGGTGTGAAGGGGAAGGAAAATACATATGGAGATATGAATAGCATGGGAGAGAAAAAAGGGAAAAGGGAGGGAGGCAAGGAAGGAATCAGGGTACAAGGAACTTCAGTGTGAGGAAGGAGGAACAGCAGTTTCTATCGTTTCGGGTTAAGCAATCCCCAGAGGTGGAGGGAATATAGGGGGTTTTTGTGTGTGAAAGGGACTGGAAGGGGGGCATCTGTGTGTGAGAAGTGTAGGAAGGAAGTTCCTATAAGGAGTGTGAGAATATATTCATGTAAGTGTGTGAGGGAAAGAATGGGCTGGGAACAAGTGGGTATGAGAAGAGGCTTTGAATGTGTGTGAATATATCAATATTGGGGAATGTGAACATGTCTTTAAGAGGGGCAGTGGATGTGTGTATGACAAGTGATGAAGTTGTAGATGAGTGTGTATATGGGAGGGAAATGATATTTGTGAATGTAAGTATAAGAGAATGGAAAATGAAGGGATGAAGGGATGATACATGTGAGTATATATGAGAAGTTACATGTAGGGGAAGAGAGGTGAGCATGAAAGAAGGGATCTATAATAAGAGAGGGAAAGATAAGGTATTGTATGTGTGTGAGACAGAATAAAGATGGATATATATGTAACAGATTTGGGGACTAGGTGAGGAAGGTGGTATGAGTGTGTTTGGGAAAGGTCTAATTTTGTCTTGTGTGCATATGAGTATATGTGTTGTATGAGTGTTATGAGGGACAAGGGGCTATTTGTGATTGAAAGAAAGATGGGGCTGTATGAGAAGTGCAGGGCTCTATGTGAATGTAACCCAGACCCATTCTGGAGAAGAGATATAAGGGGCAGTGGGTGAATGAATGTGTGTAGGGAGGCAGAGGGGATGGCTTGAGGTATGAATGTGTAAGTCCTTGAGAAAGGGGAAATAAAGCTGTCTGGAGTTATGGGATCAGGAGATGAGGTTGTGTGTGTATATGTGTGGGTGTGGGTGTATATGTATGTGGATGTGTTTGTGTGGATGTATGGGGGAGATAGGATCAATCATTCAAATCAAGTCAACAAGCATTTATTAAGTGCCTACTGTGTGCCAGGCAGTATGCTAGGTGCTGGGGATACAAAGACAAACCTGAAAAGCCCCTGCCTTTGAGGAGTTTACATTCTTCTGGGGGGAAAACAACATGTACACAGATAAGTAAATACAAATATGTCTATATACATAAATATCAAAGAACTTGTAATTTAGGGGAAAGCATTAATTAGTTTCTGTAGGAAACAGGAAGGACTCAGGATATTGTGCAGGGGGTATGCTGAGAAGGAAAGCCTGGGCCAATGCATGGAGATGGGAGATGGAACGTGAGATTTAAAAAATAGCATGTGACAATATGGTTGGAATAGAAGGTGTGTGAGGTAAATAGTCTGGAAAAATAGATTGTAAAAGGCTGTAAACTGCCAGACAAAGTGTCTAGTCAGAGAGGCAGGGTATCACTGAAGTTTTCTTCAGCCAAGGAATGACCCAGTCACTGTAGGAATAACAGTTGGCATCTGTGTAAATGATGGATTGGAGAAAGAAGAGACTGAAGGCAGAGAGACTTCTCAGAAGGCTATTCTAACATCTGGACAAGAAGTACTGAAGGCCTGAGCTAGAGCAATAGTGCTGTGATTAGAGAGAAGGGATCCCATTTGAGACATTCTTGATTTGACCAGACATGGCAACTACCTGAATTTAGGGATGAAGAGTGAACTGAGGTTGACTAAGGTTTTGAACCTAGGGGGCTAAGTTGATGCTTTTATGGGAGAGTAGAGGAGTAGGAATGGGTCTGTGAGTGAGTGAGTGGGTGAAAGGAGCTGGTGGTATCTTTGAGGGTTTATGGGAATCTGTGTGAGTGGGTATGAGGGTGAATGTCAATGGATAGATAGATGTGTGAGGGGGATGGTGAGATGTATGAGTGAATGTTGAAGAGAGAATAGGGACCTATGTGAGAGCATTAAAGAGATAAGGGATGAGTGAGAGGATGTGAGAGGGACAAGGTCTTGTATGAGGAAATTGTTGAGAGGTGAAATGGGGACACTTTTAAGTGGATGTGTTGAAAATGTGTGAGAATGTATGTGGGAGAGTATAGGGAGGAAGACGTATCAGAATGGGAGCTCTTAAGCATGTTGAGGGTTAGAATATATCTTGTGTATAACTAAGTGGGGAAAACTGGGTAGTAATAGTAGTAATAAAAGGAAGAGATGGGGATAAATTGTATGTGTGTGGGGAATGCAAATACTAGGAGCTCTGTGGAGGGGAGAGACAGAGACAGACAAGACAGAGACAAAAGCAGAGAGAAAAAAGAGGTACAGACAAAGGTAAAAAGACAGAGAGGAAAAAGAGAAACAAAGGCAGAGAGACAGAGACAGAGAGATAGAGAGAAAAAGAGATAAGAGGAAAAAAAAGACAGAGATAGAGGCAGATAGAGTCAGAAGAGGAGAAAAGGAGAACTTGCCTGTTGTTTCCCTCAACTTGTCACTCTTTGTGTCCTTGTCTTCAGTCTTGACAACCCCCCTCTCTAGTAGTCTTCCTTTCCCAAGTTTTATCCTTTCTTGCTTTCTCCCTTCTTTTCTTTCTCCCAGTCTTACCTTCTCTCCTTTCAGGTTTCTCATTTTCTTTTTTTAAAAAGTCTATTGTAAGTTTATTTTTAATACACATTGCTTTATGAATCATATTCAGAGCGAAAAATCAGATCAAAAGGGAAAAACCATGGGGGGAGAGAAAAAAAAAACAGAAAAAAGTGAACATAGCCTGTGATGATTTACATTAAGTCTCCTTAGTTCTTTTTCTGGATGCAGATGGCATTTTCTGTCCAAAGTCTATTGGGATTGCTTTGGATCCCTGAACCACTGAGAAGAACCAAGCCTTTCATAGTTGATGATCGCACTTGCTTGCTGTTATTGTGTACAAGGTGGTTCTGCTTGTTTTTCTCAACATCAGTTCATGTAAATCTTTCCAAGCCTTTCTATAATCAGCATCATTTTTTATAGAACAATAATATTCCATTACCTTCAAGTACCACAGTTGTTCAGCCATTCCCTAATTGATGGGCATCCACTCCTTTTCCAGTTCTTTGCTACCACAAAAAGAGCTGCTACAAACATTTTTGCACATGTGGGTCCTTTTCCCTCCTTGATGATTTCCTTGGGATTAGATCCAGTAATGGCACTGCTGAATCAAAGGATATTTATAGTTTTATAGCCCTTTGGACGTAGTTCCAGATTGCTTTCAAGAATGGTTGGATCATTTCACAACTCCACCAGCAATGCATTAGGATCCTAGTTTTCCCACATTCCCTTCGACATTTATCATTATTTTTTTCCTGTCAGCCAATCTGAGATGTGTGAAGAGGTACCTCAGGGTTGTTTTAATTTGCATTTCTCTGATCAACAGGGATTTAGAGCATTTTTTCATATGCCCATAGATGGCTTTAATTTTGTCATCTGAAAATTGTCTGTTCGTATCCTTTGACCTCTCATTTTCTTTCTCCCATTCTCCATGACTCTCCCCAGCCACTAGTTCACCACCCTCCACTTTCTTCTGCTTCTTTTCCCCTTTCCCTTGTCTTTCCTTTTCATTTTTCCTTCTACTCCTTATTTCTTCTCCCTCACACTCTCCTTTAATTTTCCCTTGTCTTTTCCTTTTCTTCTTTCCTCCCTGTCTTCTCTTCTCCATCACCATTCTCATTCCTTCATTTCCCCCCTTGACTAGGCTCCCCCTTTCATCTTTCTTTGCTTCCTCTTGGATCCCCCCATTGTCCTTAATCCTCTCCTTTCCTTTTTACTTTCTCTAAAATGTTGTTCTTCCTCTAATCTCTTTTTCTTTCCCTCTAGCCTTTCTTTCATATCCTTGCCTTTGTCTCTTCCCTTCTCATTTTCTCTCATTCACCCTTTCCCAATCTTCTCCCAAGTGTTCTCCCTTTCCCTAGACTCCCCTCTATTTTTCTTTCCTTCAATTATCCTCCTCCATTCTTTATCACCATCACCCTGGGCTTCTTCCTCCTCTCTCTCTGTCACTTTTCCTTGCCTTGCCTCACATCCTTTCCCCACCATTGTCCTATTTCTGTCTCAGGGATAGCCATGGAGACCTCGGGGGAAAGTGCTAGGAAGGGCGTGTGTGTGTGTGTGTGTGTGTGTGTGTGTGTGTGTGTGTGTGTGT
>JAJPUD010007531.1:0-23672 GCA_023553655.1 Myrmecobius fasciatus | reverse complement strand
TTTTTTTTTTTTTTTGGAATGGTTCCATTTACATACATACAATGTAAATTGTATATATTGTTTCCTTGACTTTACTTCTCTTCCCTCCCTTTACTCTTAAAACTTCATAATCTTATAATCTTAATATTGACCTCATCATTTTAATTGAAATTGCTTTCTCCAAAGTTAGCAATGATCTCCTAATTGCCAAATTTAATAGCCTTTTCTCAATCTTCATCTTCTTTGACATTATTGGATCACCTATGCTTTGGTGACATTACTCTCTCCTGGGTCTCCTATCTGTCTGACCGCTCCTTCTCAGTTTCCTTTATTGGATCAGCAAACGCATATTGCCTCCAATATGTAGGTGTACCACAAGACTATGATCTGTGCCCTCCTCTCTATTTGCTCTTTTGGTGGCCTAATTAGCTTCTGTGGATTCAGTGATCATCCTTATTTCAACGACTTTCTAATCTACACATTCAGCTCTTAGCTCCAGTTCCACTTGACAAACTGTCTGCTGCAGTTTCCTCTTGGAAGTCCCATCAATATGAACAAAAGGAAACCCATTAACTTTTCCTCAATACCCTACCACCATGTCTAGAATGCTCTCCTAACTCACCTCTGGCTCTTGGAAATTCTGGCTCTCCAATTCTCAACTCAGGTAGTAACTAGTACTTTCCTGATTTCCTGATTACACCACGCCACTACCTGCAATGGTTAGTGCTTTCCCCTACCTCCCCTTTGTATTTACTTCATACATACTATATAAATATATATGTATGCATCATAAATTTCTATATATTTACTTTTCTGTATATGCATTAGTCACCTGTAAACTACCTCCCCCCAGGATGGAAGCTCCTTGAGGGCAGGAATTGTCGGGTTTTGTGTTTGTATCCTTGGCATCTACCACAGTGCTCTACACATAAATGCTTAATAAATGTTTATTGAATTAAATGGAATGAAACATCCCTAGTTCCTTCATCTGGTCCTAGCATGGTATGGTCTCCACCATCTTGTTTTATCCCTCTTGGAATGAAGTTATCTTGACTCTCAAGCGTCCTCCAAGCAGCTTTCTATACCAATATTTTGAATATATCATGTTCCCTGTCCATGTCCTTTCTGGACTTAAGTATCTCCAGTTCATTCAATTAACCCCCAAATGGTTTTTACCATTTGGTTAACCTTTCCTAGCTGATGTCCTTCACCTGTGGATGCTCTCCCCAAAGGAATGTAAATTTTGATCCTTGAAAACTCACAATGTGTCTTGGGGTTTGTGAGCTAAATTTCTTAAGGATCATGCCTTAGACCCTAATCATTCTAGCTCTCATTGATTGGCCAACAATAGGTCCCAGACCAAGTCCCACTTGGTTTTAAGCCACTCATTGATTGACTTAGAGTGAATGTAAATAGCAATTGGTTATGTTTTGGCCAGAAACTCTTGAGGGTCTTCCTCTAAAATTGGCCATTCTCTGCCTCATTTCTTACCTAGCTTTAATCATGGGTTGGGCATTGCCTCAGTCAAACTAAGACCCGTTAAAGAGCTTAACTTAAAAAAGCCAAAGGTCTCCCACTGCATCCAGGGCCATTTCCAATTATCCCCATCTACATCTAGCCACTGGACCCAGATGGCTCTGGAGGAGCACGCTATCCTCCCTCACTTAAATGCAATTCACTTGAATGTTGTGACATCACCTCCCTGATTTCATGGTCCTTTTTGAGAACAAAATATCTTTTCTAGATACTCTCATCATTGTCCTTGACATAACCCAATGGCCCTGATCAGCCCCCTAAATTAAAATGTAACATTCAGAATGGGAAACAATGTTTCGGGTGGGAAACAATACTACTTCATGGTCTGTTCAGTGCAAAGTACAGCAGGGCTGTTACCTTCCTAGCCCTGAACACGCTTCCTCTGGCTACTTGTATGACCCTTTTAGGAAGACCCTTTTGGATCTATTTCCTCATGAAATGAAGGGGATGGGGCTCAATTTTCTTCCAGGTCTAAATGATTTTTTTCATTTTTTAAAATGCTTTATTGAAAACAGCATGCATTAAATAGCAATATAACCAACTAAACTTGCCTGGAAATGATTTTAATTTCAATATATGATACTTTTTCATGACAATTTTTCTATCACTCCACATTTCCCATCAAAATTCTTTGTCCATTGCCATTTGCTTTTTCTCAAATATTAATAGTGTACACTTGGTCTTTTTGTTTCTCCTTTTTCATTTTTCATTATTTCATTAGATCTTCACCAGATTTCTCTCTCTGATCTTTGCTAGTTAGTTGTTTTATATATTCCCTATTGGGCAGCTAGGTGGCGCAACAGATAGAATGTCAAGAGGCCTGGAGTAAGGAAAACTCATCTTCAGGGCTCAGACACTTGCTAGTTGTGTGACCCTGGGCAAGTCACTTAATTCTATTTGCCTTAGTTTCCCCATCTGCAAAATGATCTGGAGAAGGAAATGACAAAGCATTTCAGAGTCTCTGCCAAGAAAACCCCAAATAGGGTCATGAAGTGTTGGAGAAGACTGAAGAACAACTGAACAAAACAGCTATCTTCACCTTCTCCTTGACTCCTCACACTCTCATATCCAATCAGTCCTATCTTTTATCTTCCTAACATCTCCTAACCAGTTCTCCCTTCTCTCCTCTGACACAGCCACCATTTTGACACAAGCTCTCATCTCAAAATGCCTGGATGACTGAAGATTGTCTGCCTCAAATCTCTCTACCCTCCACTCCATCCCCCATTCATCTGTCAAATGCACCTCAAAATGCCAGTTTGACCATATCACCCTCCCTCCTGATGCAGTGATATTAGTTGCTCTATTTTGATTCTCTCCCAGGACACCAAAGGATCTGAAGCTTTTCACCAGTTAGCTCTCAGACCAGAAACTCTCTCTTTCCTCATCTTGGCTACCCTGGCTCCAAGCTTCAACAAAAGTCCCACCTTCTGCAAGAACTTTTCCCTTTCTCCTCATTCTCAGAACCTTCCTTATGAGATTATTTCCAATTTACCCTCCACTCAGTTTACTTCATAGTTTTTTGTGTATCATTTTTCTTCTATTGTGAGCTCCTTGTGAAGAGACTGCATCTTGTCTTTATATCTTCAGTATTTAGCACAGTGCCTGGGACATAGCAGATGCTTAAGAAATGATGTTGAAGTGACTAGACAAATTATTCTCTAGGCATTCCTCTTAGGTCTTATACTTGCAAAATAGATTTATTTTAAACCCACACATCAAACTACATTTCTATCAAAATTAATATCCTTAAATTTAGACCCATGTTAACCTGTCATTTTTTAAAATTAATTAAAGCTTTTTATCTGTATAACATATGTATGGGTAGTTCCTCAGCATTGATCTTTACAAAGCTTTCCGTTACAAATTTTACCCCCAGTCCCCTCCCCTCCCCTAGATGGCAGGAAGTCCACTACATGTTAATAATGTTAAAATACTTGACAAGTTGTGCAAGAAAAATCCTATCTACAAGAAAAAAAAAAGAAAATCAGAGAAAGGAAACACAATGCAAGCAAACCTCAATAGAGAGCATGAAAATGTTATGTTGTGGTCCACATTTCATATACCTCTCTCTGGGTGTATATGGCTTTCTTCACTGAACAATTGGAACTGGTTTGAGACAAT
Organism: Myrmecobius fasciatus; assembly: GCA_023553655.1. Lineage (NCBI taxonomy): Eukaryota > Metazoa > Chordata > Mammalia > Dasyuromorphia > Myrmecobiidae > Myrmecobius > Myrmecobius fasciatus. Next base: position 20,033 of record JAJPUD010007531.1, on the reverse strand, counting down.
TCTTTATTGCAGAGAGCCCTGTCCATCAGAGTTAATCATCATGTAATGTTGTTGTTGTGTATAATGATCTCCTGGTTCTGCTCGTTTCACTCAGCATCAGTTCATGCAAGTCTCTCCAGGCCTCTCTGAAATTGTCCTGCTGGTCATTTCTTACAGAGCAATAATATTCCATAACATTCATATACCATAATTTATTCAGCCATTCTCCAATTGATGGGCATCCATTCAGTTTCCAGTTTCTAGCCACTACAAAAAGGGCTGCCACAAATATTCTTGCACATGTGGGTCCCTTTTCCCTCCTCTAAGATCTCTTTGGGATATAAGCCCAATAGAAACACTGCTGAGTCAAAGGGTATGCACAGTTTGATAACTTTTTGAGCATAGTTCCAAATTGCTCTCCAGAATGGTTGGATCCGTTCACAGTTCCACCAACAATGTATGTGTGTCCCAGCTTTCCCACATCCCCTCCAGCATTCATCATTATTTTTTCCTGCCATTTTAGCCAATCACCTGTCATTTTTTTTCCAATTCTTGCTCTGTCATCTTGTGTGTTAGTTATTCCTTCTAGCTTTATGTCATTCACCACTTTGATATGTATGCCATTTTATTTTTTTATTTCATTTAAATCATTGAAGAAAAATGTTTAATAGTTGAAGTCCAAATACTGATCCCTGGGGCATTCCACTGGAGACCCTCCAAGGTGAAATTGAATCATGGATACCTACATCTGTTCCTTCTACATCTCAGGGGTTAGGTGTGTGCAGCACTCCAAGATTTAGAAAATCTGCATAAAATTTTTTGGCCGCCCTTCATATCAAAAAAGTCTGATTTTTTTTTCTTTTTCTTTTATGGAGTGTTTATAGTACCTTGGCATAAAATTTTGGTTAAATGTTTGCATAGGTTCTGTGTCATCTACTGGCCCTTGTGTCATTTGTGGCTTCCACAAAATTCAAAATTCTCATTTAATTTCTTATGCCAACTTGTGATAAATCTAAATTATGATGGGCAAAGTTGCAATGTGGAAAGAATATACCTTTTCTGTTTAGTCCCTCAATTAGTTGTAGAGGAACTTCTCCAGTGGGGATTACACTCCATACTCCTTGAGGTCCTTTCTCATTCATGGATTAAGAAATTATCACTCCAAATGTCCATTTGCTATGTCTCACAATCTGGGGAAATGTTGGTAAGGACAGAATTTTGCAGGCATTCCAGAACCACTTTTCAGAAACCTTCCAGGACAGAGATATTGTCTGAACTGGACTGAAATGGAAGATGCTGCCCAGGAAAAGAGACTGGGGATTGGTATCTGGTAAAGACCTTTTCATAGGTCTTTTTTTAAAATAACAATTCCTCTCACTGCCTGGGAGAGCAAGTCTATTAGTCAACTCAGTTCCCTTCTGACTATTTTTTGGTTAGAGCAAATTCCTAGGAAACTGAGTAGGGGGAATTTTGGGGGATATCTACCTTGGGGGAATGGAGCATTATCTTCAGCATCCTATTATATTCAAGTCATTCTCATGAAGATTTTATAGTGATGAGAGATATATGGGTCAGTCATTGCTGGTGTTCCTCCCAATCACCATTTTAAGAAAAAAAATCCCATCAATGGTTTCTCTGTCTCCCCCTTCAATTTTTAATATCTACCTGAATCTGGAAGGGGCCCATGTTTCCATTTATTTCTCTCTGCAATTCACTACTATATAATTCAATACTACTTGGAATTTTCCACATCCTCATCCATGTTTTTTGGTTGTTGTTGTTGTTTTGATTTTTGATTTTTTTTGGGGGGGTTTGTGTTTTGTTGCTGAGTCAATTGGGGTTAAGTGTCTTACACAACTAGGAAGTGTTAAGTGTCAGAGACCAGATTTGAACTCAGGTCCTCCTGACTTCAGGGCTGGTGCCCTATCCACTGTGCCACCTACCTGCCACCTAGCTGCCCCCCTCATCCATGTTTTATAAATGAATTTGTACTCTAGATCTGAGTTATCCTCTGGGTTTGTGAACTTCCTGGGCTCTTTGGATCTCTTTGTTGTGGTAATTAAGCTGTATAGGTTGAATTTCTGCAAGCAATGGCAAAGATCTATTCAGTATTGATGATTCCTCGATTTTTAATTTTTTGGTGGCTTCAATTCAATAAGTATCAAGTGTCTACTGTGACTCAGGCAACTTGCTTGGTGCTTGGAATAGAAAGACAAAAATGAAACAATTCTATTTTCTACTGGGGGAAAACATATTTGGATCAGTAGGTGGTGCAGTGGGTAGAGTGCCAAGTTTAGGAGGAAGATTCATCTTCCTAAATTCAAATCTGACTACAGACACTTAACTAGCTGTGTGACCCCTGAAAGATCACTTTGCCACATTTAACTCAGTTTCCTCATCTGTAAAATGATCTGGAGAAGGACACAGCAAACCACATGTATTTTTGCCAGAAAAACCCCTAATGGGGTCACAAAGAATTGGGTATGACTGAAATGACTGAACAACAAATACATGCATGAAACATACAAAGCAATTTGGGGGAGAAAAGCAGATTCTAGTATAGGAGGTAGCACTGAGGGGGAGACTTGCAGGAAGTTAGGTGGAGAAGAGGGAGAGCTTCTTCAAAGGCTCACAGGTGGGAGACTGGAAAATGGGATGGTGTGCATGGGGATAGCAGGAAGAATGGTTTGGTTGGCATGTAGTGTGATAAAGAAAAATAATGTGAAGTCAGTCTAAAAAAGTTTATTTGAGCCAGATTCTGAAGGAATTAGAATGTCAAGCAGGGACTTTACCATAGAATAATAAACACAGGAACTTCTTGAGCTGGAGAGTGACATGATCAAGTGACAGGATCAATCTCCTAACCCCCACAAGGACTATTGGGTCAGATCTCTACTACACTTCCCTGTAGGCTTCTGGGAGTAACTCAGAGAGCTTAGGGAGGGGGAAGAGGGAAGCAGACCCTAATACCAAGCCCCATCTAGTATGTCTCATCCAATATCAATTATCCATTAATACCTCTTCTAATATCAGCTGAACATTTCACCAAAGGATATTTACTAAGAATACAACTACAACAATAAAAAATACAACTACAACTACAACAGTAATAACATTTATACAGTCCCTGTCATGTGTTAGGCAGTGTGCTAAGCACTTCACAAGTATCTTATTTGATTCTCACATAAAGCCTGGAAGACAAATGCTGCTATAATCCCCATTTTAGAGATGAGAAAACTGAAGCAAACATAAGAACTGAACAAAAATTTCCCAACTTTTCTTTAAGGAAATTAGATTCAAAATCGAGGTGATGGTTACAAATTTTCATCATGCCAAGTTCACTTCTGGTTATGACATAACCAATGGCTAAATTGCTCCATTGTTGCAGGAGTGATGTCCCAGTCAATTAATTCATGGCCTAGATCAAACACATTGTTCTTTAAGATTGACTCCTCACCAGACCTGGCAGCTGTGGCTACTAAAAGATTTTGTTATAGACTCTAGTTGCTGGATTTCTGAATGCTCTCTCAACCTTCAAAAATTCACAGGAGCCTGGTCTATTATAGTCACAGTTATTCAGCTAAGACCAAGAAATAGGAAACACAAGAGAATAGGAACAGTACCATGTGTTCATGGCCACGTGGTTGCTGCATGGAGTTAACAAAATAGACTGCTTGAAGTTATTACATCTCTTACATCTATAGATTATTATTATTATATCTATTACATCTACTATTACATCTCTCCCTATCCAGCTTACAGCATTTTTTTCTTCTCATTAGAAAATTTATCAGGAAAAGGAGAGATCTTTTTGGTCCTTTGAGTCTTTTGCATGTACACTCAATTCTGGCTTAGCACTCAGTTTAAAAAGGTTTTCCATTACTATTCAATAAAGTCAACAAGAAATTGAGTTCTGTCTGGCCAGTACTTCCCAATTATACATCTTATTGTTACGTAAATTCCTTTTGTTAAATATATTCACAAAACATCTTTTGTGAAATGTTTTGTTTACATCTCAGTTTATTTTTTGTCTCTATTTAAATATATCACTTTGCTCCAACCCCAAGCCTGAACTGCCACCAGACAAACCTGAAACAGATCCTTGAAAAGCAAATAGACTTGTCTATCATTAGACCCCTACTATGTAAGTCAATAAACATTTATTAAGCACCTGCTATGTGCCAGGCACTGTGCTAAATATTGGGGATATAGAAAAAAGGCAAAAAAAGCCTCAATTACCTCAATTACAAGCAGACCCTAATACTAAGCCCCATCTAGTGTGTCTCATCCAATATCAATTATCCATTAATACCTCTTCTAATATCAGCTGAATATTTCACCAAAGGATATTTACTAAGAATACAACTACAACAATAAGAAATACAACTACAACTACAACAGTAATAACATTTATACAGTCCCTGTCATGTGCTAGGCAGTGTGCTAAGCACTTCACAAGTATCTTATGTGATTCTCACATAAAGCCTGGAAGACAAATGCTGCTATAATCCCCATTTTAGAGATGAGAAAACTGAAGCAAACACAAGAACTGAACAAAAATTTCCCAAGGGACCTGCAGTCTAATGGGGGATACAAGCTATTCAGATAAACCATATACAGGATAAGTTAACATCAATCAACAGAGGAAAGACACTAGATTTAAGGGGTACCTGTAGAAGGTAGAATTTTAACTGGGACTTTATAGTTGCCAGGAAAGCTGGTGGAAGGGTAGAGAGGCAGAGATGAGGAAGCAGAGAATTCCAGGCTTGTGTGACATCCATTGAAAATATTTGGAGTCAGGAGATGGGGCATCTTAATGGAGTAATGGTGAGAATGCCAGAGTCACTAGTTATCTAGACAACGGGGAGTAAGGGAAAACTGGAAAGGTTGGGAGGATCAGATTATCAAGGATTCAGCAGTGGTTTTTGTATTTGCTGCTGGAGGTAATTCCTGAATGGTTTGGGGGGGGGGGGAGAAGGGAGTGTCATTCTGGATCCTTCCAATTCAGCAGAACCCACCCAAGCTTGAGCTTGTACCTTTTAAGAATCCAAGGTCATGGGGCATCTAGATGGTGAAGGGGATAGAGCACCAGCCCTGAAGTCAGGAGGACCTGAGTTCAAATCTGGTCTTAGACACTTAACACTTCCTAGCTGTGTGACCCTGGGCAAGTCACTTAACCCCAATTGTCTCAGAAAAAAAAAATAAGAATCCAAAGTCATCTCCATGCCATGTCAAGGCAGATAGAGGACCAACAACTACATAAAATATTGTAGGAAGGGCATTAGAGAGGTGAGAATGATGATGAAATTAAAGAGGGAAGCCTTTCATTAATGAGGAGGAGGCAATCTGGGAAGACAACCTAAAGGAAGCAGTGTTTGAGTGGGGTTTTAAAGAAGGGGATGCAATAGGATTAGGGGTGAAACAAAGTTGCCCACTATTACCATTACTATTCAATATTGTATTAGAAATGCTAGTTTTAGCAATAAGAGAAGAAAAAAGAAATTAAAGGAATTAGAGTAGGTATTGAGGGAACAAAATCACTCTTTGCAGATGATATTATTGTGCCACAGTTCCCCTGTCTCAGTTTCCCTTAATTGTTCTGCCTTGGTAGCAAATCCTCCCTCCTTTCTAGACAATAAGGACTGAGATAATTGGGGCTGCAGGGTTATGACCACTGGCATTCCAAAGAGTCATAAAACCTCCAGATGGCCTATCTCAAATACCTGGACATACCCCTTATCTTTTGGCTTCAGACTCAGTGGCTCCTAGCTTCTTCCCAAACTTATCAGAATTTATGATCCTTTCTCCATACCCCCAAGGTGTCAGAATTGAATTGATAGTCCTTTCCTGGAACTCCAATCTCCCCTCTCACCCCCAGTGCTCTAAGTGCCAGAACCCTATAAGAATCCTTGGAGCAAACTTTCTGGTGCTGAATACACTGAGATTCAGACAGCTGGCTAACATAAGCTGCCAGTCTAAACTCTCCATGGACTGGATGCTTTGAGACAAGAATTACTTGTCTATTACTATCATTATTGTCAATAAAATATTAGCTACAGGGGCAGCTAGGTGGCGCAGTGGTTAGAGCACCAGCCCTGAAGTCAGGAGGACCTGAGTTCAAATCTGGCCTCAGACACTTAACAGTTCCTAGCTGTGTGACCCTGGGCAAGTCACTTAACCCCAATTGCCTCAGCAAAAAGCAAAATAAAATAAAATAAAATAAAATAAAATATTAGCTAATCTCTAATCTGTAGTACTGCCTCAGTTTCTCCTGGAGCATTACAATATGATGGTACACTTAGAGAATCCTAGAGAATCTACTAAAAAACTACTCAAAATAACAACTTTAGCAAAGTTGCAGTATACAAAATAAATCCACATAAATCATCAGCATTTCTGTATGTTACCAACAAAGTCCAGCAGCAAGAGATACAAAGAGAAATTCCACTTAAAATAATTGTAGATAATATAAAATATTTGGGAGTCTACCTGCCAAGATAAAGAAAGGGGGTGGTAGTGGTAGTTAATACCCTAGCAGATAAAACACTGGTCCTGGAGTCAAGAGAACCTGAGTTTAAATCCAGCCTCAAATACTATTTGTAAGTATAATCATGATCACATAAAAAAAAAAATAAGAAAAATTGGGAATTCCCTAAGGAAAGAGGTGGACAAGGAGAGCCATTCAGGCACAAGAAAAGCATGGCAGAGACTGAAGAGCACAAGAAATGCTTTTACGGGGCAGAGGACAGACCACATGTATCAGGGAGACCCCCAGTTATTATATTCTTCCCTAAGAGCAGGGGTGGGTAGACTATCCTCTGAGAAGTTGGGCCAGGTTCTCCCTGCCCTCTGCCCTCAATGTCCCCTAACCTTGGGCCTCAGTGGTGGGCAAGGTCCAAATTTCCTCACCAGGGGCCAGAAGGCTTTCCACAGGGCAGGCATCTGGGAGCAGAGGGTACCCCCACCACGATACTCCTCTGCATGGTTGCGATTAAGGTCCCCTATGCAGGTCCAGGTGCTGTTGAGTGCCACACACCACTTGGAATGGTCATGGGTGGCACTGAAGGGAGGTACAGTTGAGTCAGAGAAGGCCAGCTCTAGCACATTTAACACATGGAAGGGGTCCGAACAGCTGGAGGGTAGCACTTCAGTTGTTCTGGGCCAGAACTGGACAAACAGGTCACTGCGCAGAGCCGAGGTCAGCCAGCCCGAGTACAGGTCTGTAGGAGACAGCACCTAGTTAAGGACTGAGAGACTTGAGGTCCTAGTGTCAGCCCTATTCCAAACTGATCCAAACACTGAAAATCTCCTGGCCCAGGGGGTGGGGTGGGGATGCCTTCTCTGCCCACTTGGATCTCACCATCTTGGAAGTCACTAAACTTGGCAAAGCTCTGGAAGACGGCCCCAGCTCTTGAGGTGAGGGTTACACTTCGATTCCAGGGGCCCTGGTCCACATGTTGGCCTTGGGCAGCAAGTTTTAGCTCTGGCAGGTCTTGGGCAAAGGTTCCTTCCACCTGGTAGTCATATACCTGGGGATAGGTGTAGGTCAGCTGTTTGCCTGAAGGAGGACACCCAGAGGGTAGAAAAGGAAAAAACAGGTCAGATGCCCCCCTTCTCCCAGAAAGCAGTCTCCTTCAAGTCCACAGGCACATCCTCCCCAAGAGTGCCCCCAGAAGTCTCACCAATCTCTCGGAACTGGTTATAAGCGAAGGTGACACAGAGTAGTGTCTGTCCAAAGGCATGGGCACTTGGGGGCCAGTTATAGGATGAGTTAGCATGTGGTGGGAAGTGAGGGACACTGTGAATCAGCCAGATTCCACCATCCCTGTTCAGAAGAAGCACGCCTAAAACAGAGAGGGGAAAGCTCAGGCAAGGAGAGAAGGAGAGGCTGGAGTTCCTGAGGTCCCAGAAGATGATGGGAGAGAGGAGGAAAACGGCTTGATCGAGAGTCATCATCTCAGCCCTGACATTGATAGGAAGGACAGGTGAGCCCAGCGGGGACACAGTTAAGGAGAGGTATGGACCACTCAGGTCACAAGGACAGTGGGAAGGTCAGTCTAGAAGTGACCAGGAACACAGGGAAAAGAATGGGTCATTTAAGAGATAAACATCAATCCCAGACATAGACACAAAAGACTGAATCTCACCCTTGGTATGTCCTCTGTAGATGGTGTCAGGGACTCCATAACTTGAGGGTGGCTGATCATTGTATAGTAGGTAAGCCAGCTAAAAGGAAGTTTTGGGTAAAACGTGAGCAGAAAACTGCTAATTTTATGTTCTCCCTCAAGTGCCTGGCCCAGGCCCTCACCTCACTCAAGTTGCCTTGGTATAGCTGATTCATGGTCTGCCCCACAGCCCCCTGGGGGCTGTCGATGGCTGTGGCACCCTCTTGCCAGCTCCCCTTGTTCCCATCCAGATACATGTAGTTGAGTCCTTTCAAAGAATTGTGCGCAGCAGGTAGTTTGTAGGTCACGAACCTGGGAAGGAGAGAGGGTGGGAGGAGGGAAGGAAGCAGGGGGCAGCTTGGTGGTGCAGTGGACATAGTGCTAATTCAGTAGTTAGGAAATTTTGACTTCAAATATGGCCTCAGACAGCTGTGTGAACCTGGGCAAATCACTTAATCCCAATTGCCTCCAAAAGGAAAATAAGGACACAGCCAGGTGGCGCAGTGGATAGAGCACCAGCCCTAAAGTCAGGAGGATCTGAGTTCAAATTTGGTCTCAGACACTTAACACTTCCTAGCTGTGTGACCCTGGGCAAGTCACTGAACCCCAATTATATTAGGAGAAAAAAGAAGGGAGCAGGGCAGCCCCCAAAGAAGTGAGAGGACTGGTGGGTATCCAAGATGGTAAAGTACTGGATAATTTAAAAGGGACTTTAGAGATCGATGATCTTCTAATCTAAATATTCTACATCTTGGGAAATTTGAAGGGAAGAAACTTGTTCTGAGTGATAGAAGAAAGATTCAAACTCAAGTTCAAATCCAGAACTCATCCCAGAACACAGATAAAGAGCTAAGAGTCTGTTTCCTAAGAGAAAGACCCCCTTCAAGCATTCCCTGCTAACCTTTCTATCCACCATCATGTCAGAGAGGTGAAAAAGAGACAGAAACAGAAAAGATGGAAAGATGAGTGACTGTGGTCAGGGTTAAATGGAGGTGTGTGTGTGTGTGTGTGTGTGTGTGTGAGTGAGTGTGACCGGAATTTTTGGGAAGCAGAGCTATTTTGCAGGATCACAGATTTCAAACTGAAAAGGACGTTGGTAGTCATTTATTCAATCCCCTCATTTAACATATGGGGAAACTGAGGCCCATAGCTCAGAAGAGTCATGCCCAACATCACAAAAGTAATATTCAGTTCCCGTTCTCTTGACTCCAGCTCAGCCGGCTGTTTTCTCTAGATGAAGCCTATTGGGGGTTGGGGAGGGGAGCGTCTCACTCACCAGTCCACAGGCTGTCCGGTGTCTCCATAGCAGGAGATGGCAGCAGCGGCCGGAAGGAGCCCTGCCAGGAGCAGGAGGGTCGCCATGAGGTGAGGTTTGTAACCAGAGGACTCGGGTAAGTGTTGGAGGTGGGGATCCCCACAGTGTGTCGATTGTGGCAGATCTGAGCGCTTGGGCAGAGAGGAGTCTATGAGTCAGTCCCGAGAGGCTCAGCAGTGTACCCGTTGGAAGCGGGGGAGCCCCCGGGACCGAGAACCAGCGAGCCCCCAGCTGATCACAAGACTTGGCCCTTGAGATTTTTTTTTCCCACCAACTCTCACTTCCCTAAATCACGCCAGCTGCTCGCAGTCACTGGAGTTGAAAGTCTCCGCCCCAGAGGGGGAAGAGAAAGTCCCCAATTCTACGGCAGGCCTCGGGACCCCAGGTCTTTGGGCCCAGGGCCCTTAAACAGGCTAAGGCAGCAAGGCGAGAACTTTCATCTTTCCGGGGACAGCACCCAATCCCCAATTCCCGCCCCCGTCTACGGGTCCGCCCACTGGCTGCCCAGCCAGACTCCTCCCCCAACTCCCGGGACTGCAGTCAGACAATCCCTCTTCCTCCTCACCTCCCCGCACTTCTGTTTTTCAATCTGCAAAATGAGATTGATTACCCTTCTCCGCTGGCCAACCTGCAGGATCTGCTGCAAGGATCCAGTTAGAAGAGAAAATATTCCTGTCCTTTCCGAGTTGAGAGTCTGGAATCTGGGATCAACTTCCCAAGCCGTCTAAGATTGGGTAGGAAAGTTAGTGTTTGGCCAGACCGGCTGAGGCAGGGAGGCTTGGCATATTATCTCCTTCCCAGCCACCAAGATGGGCAGGAAAATATGGGCACTGTTTGTGGATCCTTTCTTAACTGGCAAGAATAGATCGCTGGGACGTTAGTTGAATTATTAATAATTCTCCTCAGGAGAGAGTGGTGAGGAAGAATAATTCCTCTCTGCAATGGTTTCCTATTATCTTCCTACTCTGTGACCCCATTTAGGATTTTCTTGGCAAAAACAATGGAATGGTTTGCCATTTCCTACTCCAGCTCATTTTACAGATGAGGAAACTGAGGCACACTGGGTTAAGTGCCTCGCCCACACACAACTAGGAGGTATTTGGGGCAGGAGCCCGAAGATGAATCTTCCTGATTCCAAGTCCAGCGCCACCTAGTAAAATTAAAACTCCAGATATGGTATTTTAAGCCCTTTCATCAAACTTTCAGGCTTTATCTCAAATCATTCTCCAGTAAAATAAAATAGAATGATCCCTTGCATATGGAATCAGTCTTTGGACTTAAGTTGTTTCTTTGCTACTTACTAGCCATGTGATTTGGGGCAAATGATAACCTCATAGGGTCAGAGATTTTTGAGTTAGAAGGAATTTTATTTTATTTTACTTTTTTTGGTGAGGCAGTTAGGGTTACCTGACTACCCAGGATCACACAGCTAGGAAGTGTTAAGTGTCTGAGTCCACATTTGAATTCAGGTCCTCCTGATTTCAGGGCAGGTGCTCTATCCACTTCACCAAATAGCTGCCCCTAGATCTTTAGAGACCATTTGATCTCATTTTATAAATGACTAAACATGCATGGAGAAACGACATGATTTGCTCAAGGTTACACAGGTAGCTGAGTTTTGGAGCTGGTATTTGAACCCAAATCTTTGGTCTACATTAAGTACAATACTGTCTCCTATATATAGTATACTTACTCAGCTGAAGACATTTTTAGGGAAATAGCCAAACTGCTGAACAACACAAAACCATTGCAAAGTATAAAGTCTGAAGTTTGCACTGTATTTTATGCTTGGATAATGCCATGGATAAAATGAAAAGGCAAGGGGCAGCCAGGTAGTGCAGTGGATAGAGCACCAGCCCTGAAATCAGGAGGACCTGAATTCAAATCTGGTCTCAGACACTTAACATTCCCTAGCTGTGTGACCTTGGACAAGTCACTTAACCTCAATTGCCTCAGCAAAAAAAAAAAAAAAAAAAAGACAAGTAGTTCCTGTCCCATTAACACTCATCTAGGCTCTCAACTTATCATCTGCTACTGGTAGCCTTTCCTACTAATGAACTTAAAATAAACTAAGGCCTTCCAGTCCCCATCCACTCCTCCTTGGAGTCTGACCCTTATTTCCCGGATGGCCCACATCAGCATAAGGACATTGGAAATGAGCACTTTCCCTAATCCCCTTTATTATTCATTAAACATGAAGCACTTTTTATGTGTCAGGCTTGACTGTGCTAAGGACTGGGGTTACAAAAAAAAAAGGAAAAAGATATTCCCGCTTTCAAGAAACTCATTCTAATGGGGAAGAAACCATGTAAACAGCTGTGTACAAACAAGTTTTGGACAGGCTGTATGTTGACTTCTGTTAATGGCTCTCTCTTGAGACTTCAGGCAGCATTTTCTTTTTTACTATGCTATTTATTCTGCATGATTTGAGGCAAATAACTTACTTTCTCTGGGCCTCTTTTAAGTTGGACTAGATATCCCTGTTTCATCTCTTCCCCACCCCATCCTCATTCATCTCTTGTTCACCTGCTAGAATACTTTGTCCTAAACCCTAAAGTCTGACCATATTGCCACTCTCAACTCAATGAGTGTCTCCCTGTTGCCTCTTGGATCAACTATAAAAGCCGGTGCTTGGTTTGTAAAGCCCACAGCCTGACCCCTTCCTTCCTTGCCAGGCTTGTTGTGTTACTGCCCTGATATATGCCATGGCCCAGCCATACTGGGCTCCTTGATGTTCCTCTTCCAGGACATTCTGCCTTCTTGGCTGTCCCCATAGGCCTGAAATGTTCTCCCTTATCACCTTTGGCTCCCAGCTTCCCTAACTTCAAGACCCAGCTCAAATCCCACTTGCAAGAGATCTTCCTTGGTTCTCTCCCCCCACCCCCATACCTTCCCATCACCAACTTCAATTTACATTATACTATATAGGCATATAGTTGGAGGGGTTTTTTTGTTTTTGTTTTTGTTTTTCTTAAGGGCAAAGCCTGCCACACAGTAGGCGCTTGATAAATGCTTATTGACTAAGCCAGGATCCTGGGATCCACCTACTGTATGATATCAGTGTATGATCTGTTATATGACTTTATGTCTTCTCCCTCCACTAACTCTGAGCTTTCAGCAGAGGCAGGTGCTGCTCCTTGCTTAGGCTTTGTAACTTTCCTAGTGTAATGCTCTTTGCAAACAGAAGGTGGTTAATAAATGTTTGTTCAGTGATCAAATGCGTGAATGGATGAATGAGTCCAGCACAAAGTGAGGCTGGTTCATCTCGGCCCAGGGACTGAACTGTCCTCCATGGGACAGCAAGGCAGATCCTAAAGCTGTACCTGCACTCTTCCTGCTGGGTCAGGTATATGTTAGGGTCAGGGTTAGGACTTCCTTGCTCCCAGTTCTGTTTGCCTACTCTTTGGTCCCCTGTCCCCAACAAAGTCAAGCCAGTCAGAATCTCAAACTTTATCCAAGAACAACAGGGAAAAGAGGCAGCTTTACAAAGCAGGCTGGGAAGCCCCCCACGACTGTCCATCCCATGGACGTGGGCTGGTGAGAAGGCCCATGGGAAGGAGCAGACTGGGCTGGGGGGAGATGGGCTGGGGAGCATTAACCATTCACAGCAACGGTCTGGTGATCATGAGGAAGGCGGGAGGACAGATGGTGGAAAGCCTGTGAACAGAGGGGTCCCTTATGCTGAGTCACAATGAGTCTAGAGGGCAGGGGGAGGGCAGAAGTGTGATGGTCCCAGGGACAAATGACACTCCTCATGGGTCGGATGTCCGGAGCTCAGGCATTGGCCGGTGGTCCCCGGCAGGACATGGAGGCCCCTGGGCTGGGTTCCAAGCCTCAGGTGATGGAGGCCCCTGGGCTGGGTTCCAAGTCTCAGGTGATGGATTCCTGGGTACCAGGGAGAGCGTCCTTCTGTCAGCGACTCCTCTGTCTCTGCCTCTGCCTCCTTCCATGGCTGGCGACTGGCTCTGTCCAAAGCCTTTGCGTGTGGTTCCCTCCCTCTGGGGCTTATTTCTGGCTCTGCCTGGGGCTCTGTCCCGTTCTCAGAGGCCAGCCTTAGCCTGTTAGGTCTCACAGATGGCGCTTCATGTGCAAGGCAAGGTGATCCGAGCGGGAGAAGGCACGAGAACATAGCTGGCATTGGAACGGGCGCTGTCCAGTATGCTTCCGATAGTGCCGGGTCAGCTCATCAGAGCGGGCAAACTTCCAGCCACAGTCCTCCCAGGAGCAAGCGTAAGGCTTCTCCCCTGGAATGGGAAGGAGGTAGATCTACCCTTAGTGGGGAAATGGGGGAACCCCAAAACCTCCCTTAGAACTTGCTACTATTGCCAAGGAGATGGAAACCCCATCTCCACTCAGAATCGAGATCTGGGGGGACCTTGTCATACCTGATCCCTCCAGTCTTAGAGCACCCACAGGGCTTCCACCTGGGTACCCATGACAAGGCTGGACATGGACTTGGAGACATCACTTCCCTCCCCCCAAATGTATCAGTGACCACCAAGGTAAAGGAGCCCTCAGGAAGCACCAGTGACTCCATATGCCCAATGAGCCCAAGGGAATAAACTAGCCCCCCAAATGTTCCAGGGATTATCTACCCATCTCAGATGAAGCAAGGCCCCTTCAATAATGCCTTAAGTAAGGGGATTTCAAGAGAATAACCATGATCCTTCATCAGAACTTCCCAAAGGATTACCAGCTACTCTTGATGTAGAGGACCCCCTCCCTCAGTTCCAGACTAGCTCTTTTACCTGTGTGGGTTCTTAGATGGGCCTTGAGGTGGGAACTCTTGGTGTAAGTCTTTCCGCAGCCTGGATGTCCACAGGTGTGGGCCGCCTGGCGCTTCTTGGCCCAAGGGCGGCGACTCCGCTTGGGCCTAGAGGCCTCATCCCCGGGTTCGGGGGCTGCAGGGGGACTCAGGAAGGCCAAGGGCCCGGGCCCAGGGCTGGAGCTTGGTCCAGGTTCTCTTCGATATAGCTGGAACCGGGCTTGGTAGTGAGGGGCTGGATAGAAAGCTGAGTATGTCCCCAACAAACCATAGGGGCTCATCACTGGAGGCCCTGTATAGCCTGCCCCAGGCTGAGGGAAGCTGCCCTCTCCATCCCTAAGGCAGGAAGCTGAGAAGGGGGGTAGCCCTGTCTGGACTTTCAGCCCAGGGCTAGGGCCTGGAGGTAAGGGATTTGTGCCAAAGGGCACTGCCTCAGTGGCCAGGGGCTGAGGTGCTGAGCAGCCCCAGCTGGGCTGCTCTTTAAGATCCTGGAGCTCGGACACAAGGCCAGGGCCCTCGGGGAACAGGCTACAGGGATGAGGGAGGCAGAGCTCAGGTCCTGGCCCTGGCCCTGGCCCTGGCCCCGGTCCTGGTCCTGGGAAGTTGGTGAGGAAGAAATCCAGGTCCCAGCAGGGGTCATCCGCCTCTGCCCCTCTATCCCCTTCAACTTGCTCAGGCCAGGCTCCTGCGTCCCGATGCTCCTGTTTCACCTGGTAGGGCCAGTGACTGGCACCTGGGAGCTCCACATCCTGAGCCTCATCTATCTGCCACCACTGCCAGGGAGAGAGAAGGTGAGATCGTCAGACTTCCTCAGAAGGGAAGTCTGGGGACCTGGTCAGTCTGCCCTCCAGCCCAGAAAAGGAGCTCAGGACTGGGGGTCCTGAGAGAGAGGGTTTCATCTTGTCTCTCTATTGCCCATCTGCCTTTGCACCCCAACCACCAACCTGAGGAAGAGAGCATTCCTGGGCCCAGAGACTGGAGGGAATAGATAAGACTGTTATCTCGACCCACATATTGAGATGGTAAGGGGGATGGGGGAGCTGAGGACACATGGAGCTCAAACAGGCGGGAAGTCCCATACTGTCCCTCAGTTTCCCTCCTGGCACCTTAGGGCCCTTTTTCCACTTCCTGCTCCCTTCCCCTAGAAGCAGGTGCAAGGAGAAGTAGATCCAGGTATAAAATATCTGCCCATACATACTGCCCCTAGAGGACATTTTAAAACCCCTCCAAGGCAAAGGGGGATGTCCCCCCACTTCATGAACCACACCCCACCTAACTTAGTGCCTCAGTTTCCCCATGATCCCATGCTTTATCAAGCCTCCTCCCGGGCTCCTAGACCAAACCAAATCTAGTCCAAAATCACAAGTCCCCAGGCCAGCTCTATCTAAGACCCCTCTCCCCCATTCCCTGCTATTACCCCCCTTTTCACCTTGTGGCTCCTGGTCTGTGTGTCCTGCAGAGGTCCCAGCCCCAGGCTGGCCAGGTTGCTGACAGATGGTAATGAAAGCTCTGTCAGTGAGGCCATCTCAACAGCCAAATTTCTGTCCCCCAAACTTCAGCCTGCCTTGTGTCCTCGCATCTAGCTCCATCTGGATACAGGCTCTGAGGGCTTTGGGATCCCCACAGCTAACCCCTCTGCCTGCAGCTGATTGGCTGAGGGTAGAGACTGATAAGGGGAAGGGGGGCAGCCCCAGAGTCACTATTTCTGGAGACAAACATATCTGTTCCTGGTGCTCATGGCTTTCAGCTCCTCCCCTTGCACTCTCTACTCTGCCCGCTGTTCAGAACCAAGACACCCCTCACCCCCAAACCCATACAACTGTAAGATCAAAACCCACTCCAGATTTCTGCCTCCTCCAGCGACGGCCCCACCCTCAGATCCAACACCCAGTATCTAGGACCTAGGACCCCAACCCTTAGACCAAGTTCTAGATCAAGAATCTAGAACCATATCCTAAGCCACAGACTCCCCAGATCTCCAGATCCAGGGCCCCCATGACCCAGACCCCAAATGTCCAGCTATGCAAAATGCACACTTTAGACCAAGACAGAGGATTCTTCCTCTCCCGTGCCCAAGATTCCTTAGATCTAGGATCTCCTATGATGGACCCTTCCAGGACCAGAGGCTAGAACCACAATGGAGCAAGGAGGAGGCTTGAGGAGGGATGGTAAGGGGGTGGGGGGGCTGAGGACACATGGAGTTCAAACTTGCGGGAAGTCCCAAAGAAATAAAACAAAAGTCTTGCCCCATTCTGCTGCTAGCCTCTGTGTGCACCCCAGCAGTGAATGGGTCAGAAAAGGGAAGTGGAAGTTAGGAGAGATCAAAGTGAGGTCTTTCCTTCCAAGTCCTGCACCTTATCAGACCTGGGGGAGGGGTGGGGCTTGGGCTTGCTGGACCCTCCAGGATGATTGTATTATAGGACTGTGGGTCTTCCACAGGACAGGCCTGGACCTCCTCTTCTCTGTGTCCCTATTTCTACATGAAACTTTTATATTCATTTAGACAAAAGCTCACCTCCTCCAGGAAGCCTGCCTAGATTAAGGAGCCCCGGGGGGGGGGGGGGAATCAGGGCTCCCACTCCAACTGGCCCATCTCTGGGAATTGTGTGTTCATGAATGTTGTGGGGGAGGAAGGGACCCTTCAGGGACGGAAGTTGGAAGCAGGTACAGTCTCCTCTGTTGTCCTTGGGGGGGTGGGGCAACACCTACCCACTCCTAACCCTTGCCTCTTTATCTGGTCTCTCAGCTGGGCCTGAAGAGCTGGACGGTTGAGTCTGGATGCCCTGCTATCAGTATAGAGTCAGGCCGGGTAATTCTGATTACATTGAGGGGCCACACAGCGGGATCAGCAGGTGTGGCCAGGCCGGGGTGGGAGGGATCGAGAGGAGAAGGGGGAAGTTGACCCTTCACTCTGCCATTCCACCCTTCCTGCCCTGGGGGTGGGGTTGTCCCCAAAAGTCCCAACCCCAGTCCTGTCCCCATAATGACCTCACTGACCCCCTCACCCCAATCATGGCAGCCCAGCTTCTCTCTGCAAATGCATGTCCAACATAGACAGCAGGCACGAACCCAAGGATTGAGAGAGAGCCTGATCTAGGGGAAGGAACCCTGAGTCAAAGACCTTTCTCTCCCTGCAAAACCCTTCGCATCCAAGGTCTCAGTTTCCCCACTTGAAAACGAAGAGATTGGATTAGAGCAGTGGTGTCTAACTCAAGTAGAAATAGGGGCTACTACTCTGTAAGAGCAGCATATTAACTTAGTTTTAACATGCAATGTTATACATTTCCACCATTTTTAACCTATATGGGATTATTTGCCATCTGGGGACAGAATTGGGGAAGGGTGGAGAAAATTGGAACACAAGATTTTTGCAAAAGTTAATGTTGAAAAAATTATCCATGCATATGTTTTAAAAATAAAAAGCTTTAATTTAAAAATATTATCTATATTTTATTATATTTTTATTTATTTTGTTAAATATTCTTTAATTACTTTTTAAAAACTGGAGTATAAATCAGATTGGGGGATTTGATATTTCTGGAATGGCAGACCCATAGCTTTGCCTCCATCCCCTGGAGACACAGAGCAGGGGGGCACTCAGTGCTCCCCTTAGGGAGCTTACAGGGGCTCATCATGATCCAGATACACAGTTACATGCACTGACACCCAGTCATACAGAGCCAGAAAGCATTCATATTAATCACAGACTAGGACAATTGTACTCAGACATACAACTTCATAGACCCGATGCCAGTCACACCCAAAAACAAAGATATATAGAATCCCACACTCATCATCACATACAGGTACAGATGCACCATCTCCTAGCCAATAACAATAATATTAACAAACATTTAGTAAGCACACTTATTATGTCCAAGTTGCACCACCCCCACCTTTTCCATGTGTATTCCTCTCTTTATTGCCAAACAGCTTGGAACAACTGAATCTCTTCCCTCTTCATTCTATTCCTTATCACTTACTTATTTCTCAACCTCTTGCAATTGGCTACTGACCCTACAATTCAACTGAAACCATTCCCTTCAAGGTCTCAGTCTTCATCCTTCCTGCCTTTCCTGCAGCCCGGGATATGGGTAATTTCCCCTTTTCTTCACTGGAAGTTTTTCTCTTCCCACTTGTCTAATTTGACCATCCCTTAATCCTCTTTGCTGAATTATCAATTATCTATGCCTTGTCTCCTTGCTGTGGGCCCTCTATATACATTATTCTGGACATTGCCTCACTTCTCATGCCTTCAAGCATCAATTCTGTGCACATAATTAAAAGGAGACAGTGGTCCAGGGAGAAAAGTGCTGCACTCAGAATAAGACCCCATGGTTTCACTTAACTGCTTCTTTCTTTCTTTTTTTATTCTTATTTTCCCCACTTACATATAAAAACAACATTTTTTTTTGGTTTTACATTCACTTTAAAAAATCTATTTCCTTGTGAATCATGTTAGTAGAGAAAAATCAGTACAAAAGGGAAAAACTATGAGAGGAAAAAAAACAGAAGAAAAAGAAAAAAAAAGTGACCCTAACACATGTTGATTTACCTTTAGCCTCCATGGTTCTCTCTCTGGATACAGATGGCATTTTCCATCCAAAGTTTATAGGGATTGCCCTATCACTGAACCACCGAGAAGAAACAAATCTGTCATAGCTGATCATCACACAATCTTGCTATTGTTGTGTACAATGTTTTCCTGGTTCTGCTTGTTTGGCTAAGCAGCAGTTCGTGTAAATCTTCCTAGGCCCCTCTAAAATCAGCCTGTTTATTATTTTTAATAGAACAATAATATTGCATTACTTTTATATGCCATAACTTATTCAGCCAATCCCCAATTGATGAGCATCTACTCATTTTCCAATTCTTTGTCACAACAAAATGGGCTGCTACAAACATTTTTGCACATGTGGGGTTTTTTTATGATTTCTTTGGGATGCAGACCCAGTAGAATCACTGCTGGATTAAAGGATATGCAGTTTTATAGCCCTTTGGGCATTTTAATTGCTCAAACAATCCCAAGCATTCTTACTTTTTGCATTCTTTCTTGTTTATTTGTCCAAATGTTTCCTAATTCTGTGTAAAATTTTTTAACAATTTTAAAATTTGGAATCACAAATTCTCTTTCCCTCCCACCCTTCCCCCTTCTTGGGAAGGCAAGCAAATTGATAAAAATATGTGCAGTCACAAAAATATATTTCCATATTAGTCATTTCACAAGCATTTATTAAGCTCCTACTATGTGCTAGGCACTTTGTTAAGTGCTTAAGAATATAAAGGAAGGCAAAAACATGGTGTTTTTCCTCATGGATCTCAAAGTCTTAAGAGGTTTTTTTTTTTTTTGTCTAAGAGACAATCCTACAATTCCCAAATCCAGATACGTAGACCTAACCTCTCTCTATAGCCAGGAGTTCTCCTGAATTCCAGCTAAAAACATTGTCTTCCACTGATGCATTGTTGGTGGAGCTGTGAACAGATCCAACCATTCTGGAGAGCAATTTGGAGCTATGCTCAAAAAGTTATCAAACTGTGCATACCCTTTGACCCAGGAGTGCTTCTATTGGGCTTATATCCCAAAGAAATCATAGAAGAAGGAAAGGGCCCCACATGTGCAAGAATGTTTGTGGCAGCTCTTTTTGTGGTGGCTAGAAACTGGAAACTGAGTAGATGCCCATCAATTGGAGAGTGGCTGAATAAATTATGGTATATGAATGTTATGGAATATTATTGCTCTGTAAGAAACGACCAACAGGACGATTTCAGAGAGGCCTGGAGAGACTTGCATGAACTGATGCTGAGTGAG